>JASAMX010022197.1:0-29081 GCA_030248175.1 Microlaimidae sp. YZB2_3
AGTAATAAATTTTTTTAAAAAACTTAGGAACATTTTGTCATTAGATTCCCTGTATATATTAAGCTTTAGACAACAATAAAGAAATGTGTCAATAAACAATGCGACTGCAACTATAGAAAAGTTACTTTAGTAAATTCATTTGATTCCGTGACTGCGTAAAAAAGATTTCTATAACATTTTTAACGTTTTGTTTGTTTTTTTTTTGGATTTAATGTTCCTAATGTAATATAAAAGCTATGGAAATTATCATTTGCAAATTTTTCTGTAAAAAATGATCATAAAGGACAAGTAACTTAAACGAATCGAATTCCTTAATAATCAAAGGATTTGGATAAAACTTTGCAAAATACTAATATTACCCGACTCGTTCTTTCTAAGAAAAATGACCCTGTTTATTTTTATTACTGATCGAAATTAAACCAAATATATAATTTAGGCTTTTGACTGCCTAGACTGCTTTTCCACAAAATATTATCAAAATCGGCATATTTCTCAATTACGAACGGCTTGTCTTACTTTATTTAGGATACCCGTCCTTTAACTGAGCTTTTTGACGATTTTATAACTTTTTGTGAGTTTCTATTGGATTAAAAAAATTGAGATATTTCTGGAAAGCTAAAAACATGGAAAATAATTTTAATTTTGTTTCACCGGTTAAAGGTAAGTTAAAAATTAGAAGCAATAAAATTTGAAACGCCGAAAATTTTCCCCCTGGTTTTCCCACGCTCCAAAATCAAAATTAAGTCCTACTCTAATCCCTAAACCATATTAAACCTATATTAAAAAAGGTATAGTGCTAAGCAAAAAAAACATTATTTTTGAATTATAAAGTTAAACCAATGGTATAAAATTGCCGGGTTTTTTAAAAGTTTGGACCTAAAGCTATATTTTTAGAATAAAAAAATAATGTTTCTAAACAGTAAACTAAACTTGTTATATTTTAAAATGCAAAATTTAACAGGGGCCTATTTCATAAAGATTTCTGTAATTGTAAATTAATAAACGCATTTAATTTCTTCTTATTTTATTAATTAAAAAATACGTACGTAACTGTGGAATTTACGGAATTTACAGACATGTAAATTTTTAAATTCTAAATGCAATTTTATTAATATACTTTTTAATTAAAAATACAAAAGAAAAATATGCGTTTATTAATTTACACCTGTAAATTAATTACAAGCAATTTTTATGAAATAGGCCCCAGATAAATAAATAAAAAAATTTGAAGGTATCGTTATGCTTTACCCATAAAAATTTACCTTAATTGCTAACAGATATTGTCCTATTTGTTGTTTTCTATCTACGACACGACGTTCCTCCGACACGACGGTCCCACGACACGACGGTCCCGCGACACTATGGTCTCGAGAGGGTACGACATGACGGTCCCGAGTACGTAATGCGTTTCCTACAGCTATGAAAACAATGTTACTTTTTCAATAAGAAAATGAGCGTTTTTACCTGCGATTGCCATCAAGTTTTAACGCAGAGCTTCTAAATCATTAAAAAAAACAAACATGTAATATAAATGTATTTTTTAACAACACTGTTACGTTTTAAAAAAGAAAATACGCGTTTTTTCTTACATTTTTTAGTAAATTGGTGCTACGAAAAATACAATCCCCGTGCATAATATCTTCGAAAAGAATATTTTCTGAAGCACTTTTAAATTCTAACTAAAAAAAAAAAGTTTTTTTCCTAAGGCCTAAGCAAGACCTTAAAATCAAGTTAAAAAGCATAAAAAACTCTTTAAAAAAGCCAAAAAAGTTTTAAAAGTGCCTACTGCTTAAAGAACGTTTTTTTAAGAAATACCTTTTGCAAAAGGTATTTCTGCAGGACACCAGTAAATTTATTGTATTGCGCTAGAAAGAAATGCATTCTGAATAATATCTTCAGAAAGAATATCTTGGCAAAAAACACTTTTATTTTCTCAACTAAAGACCTTTTTTCCTACGCGTAAGCAAAACCTTAATATCAAGCTAAAAAACATAAAAAATCTTTTAAAAGATTAAAAAAAGTTTTAAAAGTGCCGAATATTTTACTGCTTAAGAAGGCATTTTTTCCGAAGATATTTTGCAGAAAGTACTACACAAGTAAATTCATTGCATTTACCAGATATACATTGTAACTACTTGTTCTATTAAATTTTAACACTCTTACATTGCATTAAAGCATAATTAAAATAAATTATTCGTTAAGTGCAAACAGATTTAGCTTCTTTAAAAAGAATAAATTGAATTTGGAAAATTTAAATCGAAAGAAAATCAAATTCAGAGTATATATTTCAAATTATTTTTATAAAAATCATTTGTATATTTTTTTGGTTTAATTTAATCGATTTGGACGCTATTTAATGCTGTAAAATTTTTGTTTTTCTTAGTGCTGCAACAGTAGAATTGTAAACGTAATTTTTTTGGATCGTCATTTCGTACTCTTTCTCATTCCGGGGACCGTCGTGTCGTACCTTTCGCCCGTCGGGACCGTCGTGTCGCGCTCCCGTTGTTTTTTTTTTAAATTCGCGAGTTCTGAAGTTTTAAGCAATTAATCTCAACATATCCACAACAGTTTAGTTTCTTATGTTATTGCTATTCTTTTCCTATAACGTTCGTCCAATCAGTTGATTTTTAAAACTGCAGTATAAAAATTATATACCTGGATTTTTGGGGTCTTCATAAATTCCACCAAAATAATTAAACTTAGTCCGGAACGAAAATGTTGCGCAAGTCAGACCCAAACCAAATAGTGCAAATGATATAAAAATCTGGAAAAAGGCCAAAATTGTTAAAACTGTTCGGCGTTTTTTCTTTTCCCGGGTCCAAAAACCAGATTGTTTTATAAAAAATGGGTGAGATCGTTGTTCATCCACTGCTGGAGAGTTAATAGAAGTCGAGGATTCGTGCAGAGCTTCATACTGTATTCCTGGCATCTGTACAAAAAATATTATCTAATAAGAGGGTAAAGCCTAGTTCACATTGGAGTGACTAGTGACAACACGTTCATATTGTAGTGAAAAGTGAAAATGTAACGATGTAAACGCGCGGAGAATCCGTTGTCATTTGTCGATCCAGTGTAAACAAACTATATAGGCTTTAGGATTTAAAGTCGCACGATTATTATAAATTTGTTTAAAAAACAATATTGGATACATTTTTTTCAATTCGTCTCAACAAGATTTTTAAATCACTTAAATACAATCGATCACAAAATTGCATATTAAATTTTTTTAGAACACGTTTATTGATCTAGCAGTAAAAGGTAAAAACAAAACGATTAGATTTTTTTCTTTTTGGTATTTTAATTATTTTATGGAAATTTAAACTAAATTTATCCCACTCTGTGTCCAATTTTTAAGAATAAAATATAATTGATTACTTATTGATTCCTTATTAATCATCATTAATTAATAAGGAATCAATAAGTAATCAATCAAGTATAATAATTAATTAATAATTAATTTATTCCTTTCAAAAAACGAGCCATAGATTTCGGTAAATTTGGAAGGTTTAATTTTTTGATTGGCATATAATGAATGTTTAAGTATTGTGTGTAAAATTGGGCATTTTGACATGTTTTGCTATTTTTTAGTTGCCATTATTGTTTTGACACAAATAAAAAAAGTTGAAAAACAGTTTAAAAAAATGCCTTGGGTTCAATCTCCGTTTTTATCTAATTTTTATATAATAACAGTAATAATAAAATTAAGACATAGTTTTTCTTTCTCAAAACACTAAAATTATGCATTATTAAAAAAATGATCGTTAGTGAGGCACTAATATTTTAAACGTTTCATTTGGCAAATTAGATATCAGGACATTAAAAATCGCCATTAATGGAAACAAAGGTAAGTGCGTTCGACGAAATCTAGTGCGCAACCTTCAACGTTAATCATGGGCAGCCCATAATTACTCTATAACCCACACACACAAGTGTTGTTTTTATGGCAATGGCAATAATAATCCCTTGTCTTTAAAAACATTCGTAACCAAATTAATTTGAAAATCTTGTCACAAAAGTAAAAGACGATAAAAAATAACTATAATGCTCACTTAAGAAAAATCAAAAAACAAAATTGCAGTGGTAGCATACATAGGGATCGACCGGGGCAGGATTTTTGCTGATGCCGGGGCCGGGGTAGAGACATAATTTTGACCCGGCCGGGGCAGGGGCAGGCGAAAAATTTAGCAGAATTGGTAATTTTGGTCATTTTTTCAAATAAAAATCAAAGTTTTTACTGTTAATTATTTGGTTTAGGTAATTAATAGTCACATTTTAGAATTTGAGCACTTTGTGAGTAAAAAACCTTATTTTTATTACACAAAAGTTTTTTTTTCTAAGCAAAACAAAATTTTTATTTTGATATTTTGATGTTTTAAACCTAAATTATAATTTTATCTAGATAATATGTACATTTTTGCATATAATTTTTAGCAGTATATTCTTGTTTAAAGCATATACTTAATCGCAAACCATTGATGTTACTTTTAAAAAATGCTTTACAAATAGAGCAAACCATTTATGTTACTTTTAAAGAATGCTTTACAAATAGAGCAAGGACCGGTTGTTCAAAAGTCTAAAGTGGGTCCTTATTTTAAGGGGCCCCTTAAATGTAAAGTAAGTGGGCGGTTTAAAACAATTGGGTTGCTGAAAGATAAGGGACCCATTTAAAATCGCGATATAAGCAAAAATATATAATACTATATATTATATTAAGGAAAAATATGTCACTCCCTACCAGAAGTGAAAATATTTTGTGCCATTTTTTGAGCACTGCCATTAATTGTCATGCACAAAAAATGGCAAAACAACTGCCATTAATTGGGCAAGTGTCGTGTAAATGGCAGTGCTCAAAAAATGGCACAAAATTGTTTCACTTCTAGTAGGGAGTGACATATTTTTCCTTAATATAATATATAGTATTATATATTTTTGATATAAGGTGGCGAAAATAAGGTAACTCCGTAGTTATCTTATATTTTGAAGGGACCCCTATTTCAGTATTTTGTGTAAATCGCGCAATGACCGAAATGTTTATTTCTTTAATATTACTTAAAAACAAATATTAGGAGATAATTCAACAAAATTAAATCCGTTGGAACATTACTGTGGCGAAAATTTTTTTCCAATTTTAGATTTCGAAAAGATATGTTTCTTTTTGATTTAATCCGAGGCGATCTTGTAAAAAACACAAAAAACAAATTATTTAGTTCGGAAATTTATTTATCTATGTTTTTGTATAACTAAGGGATATAGCAAGCATGTTTCACCTTCACGAACTCAATTTAACGGTCAGCAGATCTGTCCATTTGTTTTCTAAATTTTTAGCTGCTTAAGTCGATAAATTTATCAAATTGCCATTAAAAACAATGCTCTCCAATCTATTAAAGAAATTATTAGTGATGTTCCTACTCTGAAATATAATTAATATAATACTCTGGAACTTCGGCCTTTTAAAGCGTAGGGAGCTCTGAAGGTACGCATCTTAACTCTTTGGGATTATTTCGGCTGCGAATCCGCAGAACGTACTCCGCGTCACCGCTGCTCAGTGCTAAACTCCGCCTTGCTCACCGTCGAAGCGTGGAGTTTAACACACTGCAGCACTTACGCGAAACACCATCTGCGGATTTGCAGGGCTCTTTGAATGAAAAAATCCCAAAAAGTTAAATACGCATTTTAAAGCTTATTTAAGCTCAAAATGTGTGTGTCAAATTATTTTATGGGCAATTTTGGGTCCATTTTTGTCGTTTGTAACTAGTTTTGAAAAAAAAGTTAATTTTTATGTTGACATAATCATTTATGGAATTTGGGGCTTTGGAAAACATCACTCGTTTGTATAAAATTACGAGATTTTCTGGTATTATACGAACAATTTAGGGCATTTTAATCTGAATGCAGTTTGTATTTTGCTTGTTGGTTGTAATGAATTATCAAAAAGAACTAGCAAGTCTGAGCTGAGCGGTATACGTTTAAGTTAGTTTTGTAGGAAAAAAAGCAGACATACAGAGTAAAAATGAAGAGTTGTTCCCCTGTGATCTGAAGCAACTCCTGGAGCTCCGGAGAAACCTTTGGAGCTCCGGAGCTCCGTGCAGTTATTGTACTAATTTTATGAGAAAATTAAAAGTAATGCCACAGATTATTTTGCAAATTTGTAAACTTCGGTAAGAATACAAGAATAAGTTTTAAAAAAAATTGTTTCTCTTGTTTTACGATCTTTTTTTTTGTTATAATTAAACACAAGATTAACTGGTTTTGACGCATAATAAACAAACTAATGTGTTCAATACGCGCGATAAACAAAAGAATGCGTGAAATAAGGGGTTCCTTAAATATTTAAGGGGCCCCTTAGATAAGCGGTCTGTTATATTGTTTTGAGCAACCACAGATAAGGACCCCCTTATCTAAGGGACCCCTTAGAGGTTTGAGGGGCCAGTTAAACTAAGGACCCCGTTAAAATAAGGACACTGTTGAACAACCGGCCCCAGGAGTGAAAGTACTTTTATACAGAAAGTATGTTTTGATCAATAAAGCAAAACGTGGTAAAGAGACTGAAATCAAAACAAGACAAGACAAGACAAAGTGTTTATTCTAAATAAACAAATTTGACAACAACATGCGAACCGATTACGTTCGCCACATTAACCCGAAAACATGGTTTAGATAGAAAATGGCTCAAAGGCTCTTTATAGCCCTAACATGAGCCATTATTTTAACGATTTTTTAAACGCAGCAAGTGAGTTAGCTCTTGCTGGCTCTTGCCATAATGCATTCCATTTTGACACAATTCTATTACAGAAGAAAAATTTTCTTGCATTTATTCTACTTTTTTGTATTTTTAGCTTAAAAGAATGCCTGGTTTGATTGTAATTAAACGCAAAAAATGATGTATGATGAATAATAGTTTTGTGATGTATGATTTTATAACATTCTGAAAGGTCATTGCGCCGATGTTGTAATTTATCTAAGTTTAAAAAATTTAATCTGTCTTCATAGCTGGCATATTGCAAACCACATTTCTTAAATAAAAGCCTTGTAAACTTTCTTTGCACTCTTTCTATGAAATCAATGTCCTCTTTTTGGTACGGATTCCAAAATACACTTGCGTATTCAATTACTGGTCTTACGTAGGAAGTATATGCCCTTAGAAAGTTTTTTATGGAATCAGAATTAAAAGTTCTAAGTATAAGAGCTGTTATTCTAAAAGCTTTTGTGACAATAATTTTACAATGATCTCCAAACTTTAAATTTTCTGTCATATAAACTCCCAAATCTTTAACGAGATTGGTTTTTTTTAAGTTTATAGTTTTCTATCCTATAGTCAAATTTGTTTTGTATCTTTAGTTCCTATATGAAGAACTTCACATTTGTGATCAGCCAAAGTTAATTGCCAAGTCGTAGACCATCTTGAAATTCTTTCTAAATAAACTTGCAATTGTCGATTTTTTTTTACTTGATTTGCCAAGGAAAAATTTATGTAAACTGGGTACAATTGACAAAACTATTTCAAAACGAAATCTCTTCATATTAAATTATTTTAAATTAAATATGTTGGTACCTAATTGGCAAAGTTTAATCATAAAAGTTAAGAATACTAGTCTTGAATGTTATTTTGAAGAAGCACTTTTATTCGAATTTCATTTACACACAACTATTCAACATTTTTTAGGTTAAACATATAAAAAGGGTTACAACTCAACTTTTTTTTTAAATAAAAGAGCATTTTTAAAATTTTATTGTAAATTTTTGTAAATTAAAAAAACACTTTTTTTAAGTTGTAAAAAGGAAAATATTATATTGCGAGTACATAAGACTATAGACGAATTCTATCAGGGTGAAAATAATTAGGGGGTAAAGTAACCACTCGTTCTTCGAGAAAATATCACATAGAGAGAAACACCTGACGCAACTTAATAATAATTGGTTACATCATCTCTGAAAACTTAATTTTATTATTTTTATTCTTAAGCGTTCATTTTTTATTTCTTTCTATTTATTTTTTATTTATTTTATTATTTATGCAAGCGGTTACGCCCTGAATTTCAGCCTGAAGGATTTTAACTTTACTCTCTTTTTAGCTGTTTCAAGTTGATTGTTTTAATGATTTTAATCAAATTATTTAATTTTATCCAAAAATTATAAAATTAACGTCACGTAAACTTTTTCAATGTAATTATTTTCGTGATTTTGCACTACTTTTTATATAATTTGAAAAATTTTGAAAAATTTTTCGAGATTTATCAAAAACATAATATAACCCAAGAAAATTTTCAATTATACACTAGGTTTTTGAATAAAATTATGCAAGAAAAAAATGCAACATTTCAAACGCACGCGACTTTCTGTGCATATACCACTGATTTCTTGCGCAGAGATTTTTTGGCAGTCAATACTTGTTTTTTCGTGCAGCGCATTTACTTGCAAAAGTGGAAGAAAATTTGTAATATGCACTGCAAAACGTAAACACTATTAAAAATTGGTGCATCCAAAAATAGCAGAAAATGGCGGGTTTTCAGTATTAAACTCGCATAAGTGCGAGTTTCAAACAAAATTTTATTTAAAAATTAAAGGTAAACCCAACGTGGCTGCAACAGTTGTTCGTTGGATAAAAAAATGCCCCCATTAAGTAACCATTCAAATCACGAGAATCTGACGTCACTTTATCATCCAATTAGATTCGATTTAGTACGGAGTATTTTTGTTTGATAATGTGACGTCAGATTTTCGTGATTTGAGTGGTTACTTAATGGGGGGGGGCATTTTTTAATCCAACGAACAATTGTTGCAGCCACGTTGGGTTTACCTTTAGTTAGTATTATTCTTATTCAGCATTATGCAAAAACTTTTTTCAAATTAAATATAAACAGTTCATTATTAACTTTTTGTTTTAAAAATTCACGTTTGGTGCCTTTTGGGTGGATAGAAAATATTGTGTTCTGGACTGGACTGGACTGGAGTCTGGACTGACTCCGCAGGTTTTTTGAATTTTACGAATACTATAGTGTAGATTTACTATAAAATTAAAAATTCTAAAATAAAGACTAGACATCAGCTTGAATTTTTTTAACGTAACAAAATTTGAAAACAATATTAAATATTCACCTAAAAATAAACGCAAGAATACAGTATATAATCCAAGATCACTCTACTCACACATGATCGAATTTAAATAATCGAATTTAATTATCATTTTCTGCTAATTTTTTGCACAAAGCGTTTTAGTAAAAATAGTCTTAGAAAAAACGAGTTTTCGATGTGCGAAATATTGCTGTGCGAGAAAATTTTTATTGAGTGCACAGAAAATAGCTTGCGCGTGAAAAGTCACAAGTGCAACATTTCTTGTAAAATTTCCTGCCCAGCCGAAAATTCTCTTGTTTTACATATATTTTTGATATAAACAATGATATCAAAATAACTTCAATATATGTAAAATAGGTCTTGTGATTATAGAGGCAAATAAAACCTAGCTAACCTGCATGATTTGCGGTATTTAACTATTTAACTAACTATTTAACATTAAAATCATTTAAAACTTTCAGTAAAAAACGGTTTTATATTAAAGATTAAATACCATATTTTAACAATTATTTATCAAATTACACAATTTGGAACAAAAATACAATTCAATTTTTTAAAGGGTGAAAGCTGACTAATTTATGTATATATTTTGAAAAGCAGGAATTAAAAAAATTATGCGCTGCAATTCGTTTATTTAAAAAAATTTCATAACCGCACAATTTTAATTGGTCCGTTTATGTCTCCTATACAAACTTACTAGAGGTCAGCCAGATATTGACTAGCTCGAATAAGGGTTTTTTTAGTTTATGAAAGAGGGTACAACACAGCTAGCGCCAATCATATGTAGGGAGGAAATTGAGAAACAGCGAGCGACTAGTACATTTTACGGTTTGAAATATTTCAAATATTTATTGGTTTAATATCTCCACTTCTTCCCTTCAAAATTTCTTAAATATTTCTTAATATTACAAAACCAAAACCATTTTTTGAGGATTTTTAGTTTTTTGCCGCTTCGTACGTACGGCGCTGCTGGCGCGCTTGGTTCCCACATTTTTAATGTTTCAATTACAAAAAATTGCTTTATTTAAAAGTTTAGAATGGACTTTTTAAAATTAATTTTTAAATTTTGAAAAATTTTACAATCAAAACATTAAGAAAACCCCATGTAGGTTGGAAATTAGTTTCAAAGCACAAATTTCAACTTTATTTATGTTAATTTAAAATCATTGTTCACGAAAATACTATTTTAGTGATGCTTTCTAACTATTGTTATGTTTAATCAAAAAACCAAAATTTATTTAGCACAAACTGATATATTAAAGCACTATAACCTAGTGAAAATATAATCGTGTATCAATTTTAATTAAGCATAGGTTTAAAATAAAAAACTAAGAAAACTACGATTTTTTCAATTTTTTTTTTCTTTTTGTACCCTCTCTTGTACAGTAAAAGACGCTTATTCAGAACTATAGTCTATAATTCAACCATAGATATCTATTGTCAAACCTTCATCTTATAAATAAAATCTACAAATAGCTTTTAATACTCAAGAAATCTTTAAATTTTTAAAATAAACATTCGTGATTAAAATAAGGATAATCTTAATAAAATAAAGTGGCTTTAGAAAATCTTAATATAGCATAATAAACAATAAAATCCTAATATTAAAACAATTAAATTAGCCCTGTAGATAAAATCTTGTATAATATTTCACTGTCAAAAATTTTAAAAGCGCTTTAAAATTTGCATTCCTAGGGGTCCTTACCACGGTTTGCCCCGGCTAATTTGACAGCTGAATTACCGGGGCCTGGGCCGGAGTAAAGAGAATTGCGTTTGCCGGGGCCTGGGCCGGGGTGGAAAAAAAGTGCCGGGGCGCTAAACGCCGTTCCATACCCGCATCCGAGGCAACCTTCTTTCCCTTCTCCGAGGTATTCTCTGATTGGTGAGCTGAGAAAAAAAAGCTAAATTTAATTTTGCGATCGCTGGTTTTTGACTCTTGGATCTTTGTTAGTTGAAATATTACCATAACCTTTTATTTTATCATTTAAACCAAACGGGTACGCTGATACATGGGTTCTAATCCAGAAATCTTCACGCTGAATTAATTCATCTTTATTATTTAAATTTATTTTTTCTAGAACACAAACACTCATGTCTTCACAAGAATGATCTTTTTGATTAAAGTGTTTAACTAAATAAGTGTCTTTGTTAGCTTTTTTGACATCCCCTGCGGTGCTCAGTAAACCTTTGTCTTAAAGTTCTTGAGGTCTCTCCAACATATTGCATTCCACATTTTTTACAGGAAACAGCATAAATTATTCCACTGACTGAACAATCATAATTTTCCTTAGTATTAAAAAGAAAATTTTTATTAGTAGTGTAGCTATTAATTGTTTTATCAGAATTAATATAGTAACATGTCATACATCTATTTGAATTACACTTTTGCGTGAAATAACAAGATATTTGATCTGAGTTAACTAGGATATAATTATGATTATTTAATGGATCAACAGAAAGAAGCTTTTCCTTATTTAATTGAGTTACTTTATTTTGTACCAAAGGAACTTGACCATTTTGAGAACAAGCTGCACTGCCCTGCACCTAGTGATCGACCGGGGCAGAATTTTTGCTGGTGTCGGGGCCCGGGCCGGGGTAGAGAAATTTGGATTTGCCGGGACCGGGGCCGGGGCCGGGGCAGGCGAAAAATTTAGCAGAATTTGTAATTTTGGTCAATTTTTTTCAAATAAAAATCAAAATTTTTATTGTTAATTATTTGGTTTATGTAATGAATAGTCACATTTTAGAATTTAAGCACTTTGTGAGTGAAAAAAATTTTTTTATTACACAAAAGTTTTTTTCTAAGCAGAACAAAATTTTTATTTTCATATTTGAATTGTTTAAACCTAAATTATTTTTTATTTACATTATATATGTACATTTTCACATAATTATTAGCAGTATATTCTTGTTTAAAGCAATATTATACTTAATCGCGAACCATTTATGTTACTTTTCAAAAATGCTTTACAAATAGAGCAAACCAATCATGTTAGTTTTAAAGAATGCCTTACAAATAGAGGAGGAGTTAAAGTACTTACAAGGAGTATGTTTTGATCAGTAAAGCAAAACGTGGTAAAGAAACTAAAATCAAAACTGGGTACAAGTAACGAAAATATTTCACAATAACAAAATCTCTTCATATTAAAATATTTTTAATTAAATATAATGGTACCTAATTGGCGAAATTTAACCGTAAAAGTTAAGAATACTAGTCTTGAATGTTATTTTAAAGAAGAACTTTTACTCGAATTTCATTTACACACCACTATTCAACATTTTTTAGTTTAAACATATAAAAAGGGTTAAAAAGCACCTTTTTATTTTAAAATATAAGAGAATTTTTAAAATTTTATTGTCAATTTTTGTAAATTAAAAAAACACTCTTTTTAAGTTGTAAAAAGTAAAATATTATATTGCGAGTACATGAGACTACTCGCTTTCTAGCTGTTTCAAGTTGATTGTTTTAATGATTTTAATCATATTATTTAATTTTAGCCAAAAATTATAAGACTCACGTCAGTAAACTTTTTCAATGTAATTATTTTCGTGATTTTGCACTACTTTTTATAATTTTTCGAGATTTATCAAAAACATAATATAACCCAAGAAAATTTTTGATTATACACTAGGTTTTTGAATAAAGTTATGCAAGAAAAAAATGCAACATTTCAAACGTACGCGACTTTCTGTGCATATACCACTGATTTCTTGCGAAGAGATTTTTTGCAGTCAATACTTGTTTTTTCGTGCAGCGCATTTACTTGCAAAAGTGGAAGAAAATTTGCAATATGCACTGCAAAACGCTAACACTGTTAAAAATTGGTGCACCCAAAAATAGCAGAGATGGCGGGTTTTTAGTATTAAACTCGCACAAGAGTGCTAGTTTCAAGCAAAATATTTTATTTAAAAATTAGTTTTATTTTTATTCAGCATTATGCGAAAACTTTTTTTCAAATTAAATATAAACAATTCATTATTAACTTTTTGTTTTAAAAATTTACGTTTGGTGTCTTTTGGGTGCATACAAAATATTGGATTTAAAAAAACTGGACTGACTCCGAAGGTTTTTTTTAAAAATTTTATGAATACTATAGTGTAGATTTACAATAAACTTAAAAATTCTAAAATAAAGACTAGACATCAGCTTGAATTTTTTTAACGTAACAAAATTTAAAAACAATTTCAAATATGCACCTAAAAATAAACGCAAGAATATATAATTCAAGTAAATATGTCCAGTTGTACAATAAACCGTTCTAATCAACTCACACATGATCAAATTTAAACAATCAAATTTAATCATCTTTTTCTGCTAATTTTTTGCACAAAGCGATTTAGTAAAATAGTCTTAGTAAAAACGAGTTTTTCGGTGTACAAAATATCGCTGTGCGAGAAAAGTTTTATTGAGTGCACAGAAAATAACTTGCGCGTGAAAAATCACAAGTGTAACATTTCTTGTAAAGTTTAGGTAAAAAATCCCCTGTCTAGCCGGAAATCCTCTTTGTTTATATATTTTTGATATAAGCAATGATATTAAAAAACTCCAATATATGTAAAATTTGTGATTATTGAGGCAAATACAACATAGCTGACCTCGATGATTTGCAGTATTGAATCGACTATATTTAACATTAAAATCAATTAAAACTTTCAGTAAAAACGGTTTTATATTTAATATTAAATACCATATTTTAACAATTATTTAACAAATTACACAATTTGGAACAAAAATACAATTTTTTAAAGCGTGAAATTTGACTAATTTATGTATATTTTTTGAAAAACAGGAATTAAAAAAAACATGCGTTCCAATTCGTTTATTTAAAAAAATTTTATAACCGCACAAATTATGGTCCGTTTACGTCTCCTATACAAACTTACTAGAGGTCAGCCGGATATATTTCAACCATAGATATCTACTGTCAAATTCTCATCTTGTAAATAAAATCTACAAATGGCTTTTAATACTCAAGAAATCTTTAAATTTTTAAAATAAAGATTCGTGATTAAAATAAGGAATCTTAATAAAATAAAGAGGCTTTAGAAAATCTTAATATAGCATACTAAACAATAAATATCCTAATATTAAAAAATTAAATTAGCTTTGTAGATAAAATCTTGTATAATATTTCACTGTCAAAAATGTTTTGAAGCGCTTTAAAATTTGCATTCTTAGAGGTCCTTACCCCGGTTTGCCCCTGCTCATTTGACAGCTAAATTGCCGGGGCCGGGGCCGGGGTAGAAATAATTGCGTTTGCCAAGACTGGTCTGGGTAACCTCTTAAAATTGTATGGAACCTGGAAAAACCATTTACAATGGCGTGGTTTTGTTGTTTAAAAATAAACCATCAATCCAGAAAAAACAAACACAGAACAAAAGTCCAAATAAAGCTAATTTCCAAAAAAGTGGTTAAATCAGGTCTAACTAAAAAAATTTAAACAGAAGAAAAACATACTATTTTATATGGTTCTTTCAGGTTCCATACAATTTTACGGAGTTACCCAGACTTAATTTTTGTATAGTATACAGCTTAAAATTACATTGAATTTTTGGATATGAAAATAATTGTATTCATATCATGAGGAGACCATGACGTTTCTTTTAAAATGAGTAAATTTTTTAATGTTTTATATTTTTAATAAATGACAAAAAAAGTATAACGCAAGCGTCACAGTAACCATGAAAAATTTCTGTCAAAATAAGTTATCGCATTGCGCATTAAATTTTGTAATTTATCATTATTTTCGTATAAAGCAAAACATACCGCCATATTAACGGCTTTTTAAAATTAAATATCAAGTTTTAAGTCCGAAAAACATTGAAAAATTCAGATTTAATATAAGGCGACTTTTTCTTTAATGTTTCTATTTATTACATAAAACAAATTAG
The DNA here is from genome assembly GCA_030248175.1 of Microlaimidae sp. YZB2_3. Lineage (NCBI taxonomy): Eukaryota > Metazoa > Nematoda > Chromadorea > Desmodorida > Microlaimidae > Microlaimidae sp. YZB2_3. Next base: position 14,965 of record JASAMX010022197.1, read on the forward strand.
CTGTCAATGTATTTGTTAAATTAAAAGTCGCCTTATATTAAATCTGAATTTTTCAATGTTTTTCGGACTTAAAACTTGATATTTGATTTTAAAAAGCCGTTAATATGGCGGTATGTTTTGCTTTATACGAAAATAATGATAAATTACAAAATTTAATGCGCAATGCGATAACTTATTTTGACAGAAATTTTTCATGGTTACTGTGACGCTTGCGTTATACTTTTTTTGTATCTTTTGACGACGTGTGACTTAACTAATACTGTGGTATTTACAGCTGGTTAACTCATGTAAAAAGTTAATCCACTTTAAGAGAAATTTATGTGAATCAAGTTTTATTAATGGTTAAAAAACGCAAACTAAAGCTTTTACACGTATTGTTTTTAGTCTGTTTTGTTTTTCTGAAAATTTCACAAAATCTGTTATTAATTTACAGGTTTTAAGGAGACTTGTTTCAGTCTTTTCTGGCGTTTAGTTTTTAGACTTATGTAGTTTTATACTATTCCATTTAATATAAGGCTTTTTTTTCGAAACTTTGTTTCGTCTTTTGCTAGAATTCTATTAAAAATGGTTTTTATTTAGTATTCTAGGCTTTATTTCACAAATACTATAATGTTTTCCACTTAATTATGATTTTATGATAAAAATATTCATTATAAATTTTAACTTAAATATTGTGTTTTTCGTTTTATCTTTACTTACGCACATTTTAGAGTCTAAAAAATGTCATAAAACTAATAAAAAAATGCTCCAGAGCTCCGGCAATTTTAAAGAAGAAGAAGCTCCAGAGCTCCGCCCTGGAAATGCGCAATTTAAAGCTTGTTTAAACTTGAAATTATTTTATTTACGTTTTCACGTCTGAAAAAAAAATTTCAAAAATTTTCCGACAAGTAATTTATGACATTATTCTTTAAATATTTATAAAAACAGTGCCAAAAATTAAGGCAGTGTTCCAGAGCACCGGCGCTACGTGAAAAGCGGAGGTCTTCTTTGGAGCTCCTTTTTGAAGCCCTAGACCGAAATTTCTTATTTTCTGCTCCAAATTCATATGGAAATGGAACGGTTGTATTTGCCATATGAAATTTTATAGAGATATAAATAATTTTAGTATTAGAGTTATTACAGTATCTATAGTAGTTTCTTTGTTTGTTTGTTTTTAAAGTTCTTCTTAATTTGCTGTTTAATACAAAACACAACACAAACAATGCAAGCAAAAACACATTAAGACTTATTAAAATACCTGTAAAAATTTATATCAATGCATTTCACTGTTAAAACGAGCTTTAAAATAAACTATCGTAATGTGTTTTTTTAATGAATCGTTACAAGTTTTAATTTAATATCGACGATACATTGATTATTTAAGAATATTTTTAGGATATATCTTTAAAAACAGAAAGAATTCTAGAGCTTGGTCCTGTGTATTTGACTAACTTAACGTTTTAAACGCGTCTGCCACATTTGTTTTGTGCACACATTTAAAGAATTTTTAAGATTATAAATTACGAAAATCCTCATTTAGATTTGTAGAAAAATTGTTAAAGTTTTACGTTTTTAAAGATTTAAGTGACATAATGTATAACTTGCACTGTTTTTAACATTTGAATCACTTTATTTCAAAGCCTATGAACGCAAAAATAATTTGAGTTTCTTTTCCTTGGCTGACCAATCAGGGAAGACCGCTCTCCGAGAGAAAGAAATTGCCTCGGATGCGGGTATGGAACGGCATTTAGCTGCCGGGGCAAGCCGCGGCCAGGGCCCGTTCGATCCCTAAACATACATGAAGTTTACGTTTTACTTATATGTACCTGTCTGTTATGTTGCAAAGGGCATATGTATTGAACGGTAGCTGCTAACTGATTTAGCGCGAAAATCCCGGCTCTACTGTCGCAGGAAAATATCGATTTGTAGCGCAGCGAGCCGTTCTGTACACCAAAATTAACCTTCGTTGAACAAGGTGGAATAAAAGTAATTAAGGAAGGGGAACAAAATCGTCAAATTTTGTTAGAGAAAGGGGGTGTTAAAACCAAAAATATATAATACTATATATTATATTAAGGAAAAATATGTCACTCAGTCTCAGAAGCGAAACGATTTGGTGCCATTTTTTGAGCAGTGCCATTAGTTGTTGTGCGCATAAAATGGCAAAACAACTGCTCTTATTGAGGCATGTGTCGTGTAAATAGGCAATGCTCAAAGTGTAGCAGTGTTTTTGCGCATATCCTAGCATGCTAATTCGAACGCACTGCATTTTGAAGCACACTGCACTTTTTTAGCAATCTTATGCGCATATATGCGCATATACTGCACATAAAATGGCACAACCGCGGGAAACAAAAAAATAAACCCACTTAAAAACCACTATTTAGTTTTTACACTATACACAATATACAAACTTTTAGTATAGACATACGAAAATAAAATACAATACAATACACAAAAAATCTATTTATGTATTGCATTGGATTTTATTTTTTGTATGTCTATACTAAAAGTTTGTATTTTGTGTACAGTGTGCAAACTAAGTTGTTCTTTAGTGGGTTTATTTTTTTTTGTTTCCGGCGGTTGTGACATTTTATGTGCAGTATATGCGCATATATGCGCATAAAATTGCTAAAAAAGTGCAGTGTGCTTCAAAATGCAGTGCGTTCGAGTTAACATGCAAGTATATGCGCAAAAACACTGCTACGTTTTGGCAGTGCCCATTTACACGACACATGCCTCAATAAGAGCAGTTGTTTTGCCATTTTATGCGCACAACAATTAATGGCAGTGCTCAAAAAATGGCACCAAATTTATTCGCTTCTGAGACTGAGTGACATATTTTTCCTTAATATATTATATAGTATTATATATTTTTGTTAAAACTAATCAATAAAACCAATACTTAAAAAACAGACAGCTTAAATAAATAAAAAAATAATTCATAAGAGTATTCATATTAAAATTTGTTAAAAACTTTACATATAATGATTATACATAATATATACATAATGATTACAGCGGGTTCATTTTTGCGGCACTTGTTTAAATATTAAATTGTTTTAACTTTTTTCGAGCACGACAGTTTAGGCCGATCTTAAAAAAAAACAGCAAATTGTTTTACATCAATAAGAAGTAGCATATTTTTCATGTTTTTGAAAAAAAGTTTTAAATCCAATGAAGAAGTTTTCAAAAACTCAATTAAACATTATTAAAAAAGATTTCCAAAACGTTGGAATTTTAAGGACCCTGAATTGGTAGGTACTTGTCGTGATTTGCAGTTTTCTGTTTTGCTCCGTGGGAATGAAAGTGGGAGGAGCTAAAATTTGAAGATTTTCATGCTGGCTGAAAGTGATTCTATTTGAGAGATATTGTTGAACTACTGATCTTTAACTTCAAATAATTTAAAATTTAAAAGTTATTTTATTAGGCGCCTTATATTTTTAGCTTATCACAATAGTTAAAACCTTCCCCTTAAAACAAAAATTGTTCAGTGTTAATATTACTTACAAAGTTACAACGTTATAGAATTACTTTTAGCCAATTAGAGCTTATGAAAAAGGGCGATCTTTCATTCATTAGAGATTCATTTTTTCGTAAGCACTAATTCGCTAAAAGTGATTTTCTTAGGTCCTTCCACAAAAAAAGTTTTTTAATAAAAGCCATATTTTAAACCTATAATATTGAACCTAACGCAAAAAAATATAAAGCAAGGCACTTTAAAGTTTTTAAGTGCCTTGACTAAACTCGAAAGCCACGAAAAAGCGACATTACTTAAACACTGAATGTTGTTTGATTAATGCCAGCAGTTCATTTCAAATCCATTTCCAAATACTTGAAATGGTTAAAATAAAAAAATAATTTTAAAATATACCAATTTATATCTAAAAACGTCATTTATTGCGCAAAAAGATATTTAAAAAGCGTAAAAAATTACTTTCTGTGATAATATATGTTTTCCCCTGTGTTTTTATATTAATATATTCATAATAGAATAAATATTAGAGGTTTTGTATAAGATTTTGGCCCATTTTATTTAAATTATAAAATAAATTGATCAGTTCGCTACGTTTAAATTAAAACAAAATCAAAAAATTCAATGTCACTCTAAAAATTTAGCTGTATTCTTCACGGATTTCAGGTCGCGTAATAAAATTAATTTAAAATACAATGGGAATTTCCGTTATTGTTTTTTTTTTAATTTTTTTATAATTATTCTGCACGACGGCTCTCGCGACCGCTCTTTCGCTTCTACAGTGCAGTTGAGTTTAAATATATTTGCACCAGTTTGTTCAACCATTTTAGGATTCCCTTTTATTGAAACCTAGAAAGATTAAGCAGTTGAGATCATTCAATTCTAAACTTCAGGAATAAACATAGAAAGCTTGACTAATTTTAAAGCTATACTAAGCCAGCTATATCTAAACCATCTGTTCTATACCCCAATTGCAGCATATTATTCTTTAACTGGTGTATGTTGCAAATCTAACAATCAATACCAAGTTAGTTTTGCAAAATAATTTTACGGCAAGAACAAGTGTACAACCATATGTACTGGCGTGATATTGATTTGCTGGACGTTGGTATTTGCTTGGAACTGGAAGAAGGCGTCATATACTTGCGGAGGAAATCTTTAACACTAAACAAAAAGCGATTAAATGAGGGTTTTTACCATCATGAATGCATCAAACGGGGAGCGCGACGCGACGGTCCGGAGACACAACGGTCTCGCGACACGACGGTCCGGGGAGGCGAAATGTACGACACGGCGGTCCCAGGAATGAGGAGGGGTGTGAAACGACGCTCCCCCAAAGAATGAGTTTGCAATGCTACCGTTGCAACGTTGAGAAAAACATTATTTTTACAGCATTAGAAAGTGCGCAAACCAATGAAATTAGACCAAATAAAATAGTCAAATCATTTTAAAAATTTTACCATCTTAAGTTAAAGATATTTTGAAATACGTTTTTATTCATTGTTTTGTACTCTTTAAGGTCTCTCCGGAGAGTTTCACTTCACAGCGTTCAATAAAAGAAACCAGTTCAAATACAGAACAAGAATTATTTTTTTGCTAACACTATCTTAACCTTTTTTGTAATTTTTTCAAAAAATACTTGGTAAACTTTTCTAACTGCGTGTAGTCAGAATGACAAAAAATCTATTTGTAAGAATTAGTTTTTATTTTGCAAAAATATATACATATTGGTTTGCAATATTTTTTGAAAACTATTTTGAAAACTATTTGAAAAAAATATTTGCAATAACAGTTTGTAAAATTGCAACTTCGCAAAATAAAGAGAAGGGATTTTACAAACGGGTCTAAGAGAGCATAAAATGTATGTTATTATTTATTGTAATTATAGAGCATTGTAATATTTTAAAATATCCCAACGACAAAAATTCGAATGAGCGGCAAAAAGTCGCAAACAAATGCAGTGTAAATATTTACAAATTTTTTTTTTGTTTTGATTCATTAAAAAATTATAATAAATATTAAAGAAAAATTGTGGCAATGAAATACGTTCACAGTGGGAAACGATCCCTCCCAAAACTTCTATCAGTGGGAGACGGGCTCTCCCAACATAGCTGCTCTACTGATCTAAAAGAGGTTTATAAACCCACGGCCTTTAAAATATGCACACATAACAAATTAACAGCACGAGAGCTATTGTGGCAGTTCAAAAATCATATATTTTAATAAAAACATACTATTTGGAGCTTTAAATTTCACCAAATTAAATTAAATCCACGTTTCGCCGCAATTTTTAAGAAATTAACCCCCATTTTTTTTTACGGAAAATCGTATATTAAACCAGAATACGAAAATATTTCCATTACATTTTACGTACGTGAAAAAGGGTAACAGTTCCTCTTTATTGGAAGTATTTTTTAATAAATACTGAACAGTGAATATTTTAAAGGGTTTTAAAAAAATATTTCGTTGTAATTTGATTTTTAATATTAATTATTTCAACTACTACCAATAATATAAAGAATGTGCACTTTATAATCGTGATATTTCTGCCTTTTTAACACCCATATTAATTTTTTATGGAAACATTTCTGTATTTCGCGAGATCCCGTATGCCAAAAATCGCGATTTTCCATACTTAAGAAAACTGTCCGGAGACAGCCTAAAGTTGAATTTTTTGTTTCGATTTTAAATTAAACTTCGATTTATCCTGTTTAAACAAGCTAAAACTTATTGCATTCAACAAATAACTTTTTTTAATTACAAGACTGTTAACATATAACAGAATAAATTATATGTAGTAAATGCTATGAATTTACAAATTTAGGTTTTTATAAAGTTTTTTTTATGTGTTTTAGCTTGATTTCTTAGGTTTCGCTTAGGCTCAGAGAAAACTAAATTATACTTTGTTATGAATTTAAAAAAACGATTTCATAAATATAATCTTTTCAAAAATTTTATGCAGAATATATTTTTTAGTGCCAAATAAAGTATTGTAAAAAAATATTTATATTACATGTTTGTTTTTAAAACAAAATGAAGAAGTTCTGCGCTAAAACTTGATGGTAATAGCAGGAAGAAAAACGCGTATTTTTTTTTAAAACGTAATAATGGTGTTAAAAAACATTAATCTTATGTTTGTTTTTAAAACAAAATTTAAAAGCTCTGCATTGAAATTTGATGGCAATAGCAAGTAAAAAACACGCGCATTTTTTTATTAAAAATCAAGAATACATAACAGAGAATGTATCACTGTGTATTAAATTTCTTCCCTGTGTATTACATAACAGAGAATGTATCACAGAGAATACATAACAGAGAATGTATCACTGTGTATTAAATTTTTTGCATCGCAAAAAGTTACTTTTACTTTTGCTTAAACTAAAGGTAAACCAAACGTAGCTGCAACGGAAACGGTCCGTTTCGCTCCCGCCACTTCGCTCCTGACCCATTTCGCTCCCAGGAAATTTTAGCAAATTTATTATTTCTTGGCTGGAACCAACCTTGCTTTTGGCTTATTTCGGCCAATTTTATAAATTTACCACAATACAGATTTGTTTGATTTTTAGGTTTCGCTTAGGTTTAGAAAAATGTAGGTTTGTCATCTTTAAGAGCTTTGCAAAAAATACGTTCACCAAACTTTCCAGGAGCGAAATGGGCCCCGGAGCGAAGTGGCGGGAGCGAAGTATCCCCAATTCAGCTGTAACAGTGTGCTCACGTGAAAAATTTAAACACGCCCACATGACTTTCATGCGGAGAAATTTTTTTGTTCGCGCAAGAACAGCAATTTTTAAAAAATTCAATGCGTTTGTGAAAATATAATTTATAAATCAAATATGTTAAGGTTTCTCCTGATTTTTTTTTCAGCAAAGCGTTACGTCGTAAACCAATTGTAGAACATAACAAAAATTACGGTTTTTTACTTACATAAAACTTATATTTTAGAATATTAAAATGACAAAAAATTCGACGAATTGGCAAAAAGCAGAAAACAAATGATGTTTGTGTTTTTAATTTATATGAATAAAATTCTAAAATTATAAAAAATCTAAAAACAAATTTATTAACATAAAAAAAATTTGGTTTCTTGAGGGTTCTTTTCTTGAGACCTCCTCAACTTTATCAAAGCCACTACGTCTTAACTGATTGCGCTACGGCAACTCGGAGAATCAGGTTCAAAAACACATATATAAACAAATACTCCGTATTAAATCGAATCTAATTGGCTGATAAAGTGATGTCAGATTGTCGTGATTTAATTTGTTACAATGGGGGCATTTTTTAATTTAACCAACAACTGTTGCAGCCACGTTGGGTTTACCTTTAATAAAAGTAACGGATTTTGGATTATTCTTACTTTTACTTTTACTCGACTTTTAAAATTTTAATTGCTTTTACTTTTACTCTTACTTGACTTTTAAAATTTCAATTATTTTTATTTTTACTTTTACTCGGATTTTTTCTTGCAAATACTTAAATTAATTTGAGTAAAATTTAAGTAATTTCAACGACTAAAATCCTTATGGGGTTTTTGGAAAATAAGTGTTAGAAAAAAAAGTTTTTTTAAGCCTAACACGCTAAACACCATTATTTATTTAGGCAAAAAACTTATTAAAATAAAAATTTATACATGAAATTTGCAAAAAAACTTTGGGGCGGAGCTCTGGGGCTTTAAAAACCGGCATTTCGTTCCGTTTTAAAATTACTTTTATTACTTTTACTTTTATTTTTACTTTTACTTTACTTAAATAAAATTTCGATCGTTACTTTTACTTGTAATTTACTTAACCAAAAAATCACAAAATACTTTTACTCTTATTTTGTTTAAATTAAAAATTTTTAAATTTACTTTTACTTAAAATAAAATTAAAAATTTTTAAATTTACTTTTACTTTTGCTTAAAATAATCGAAAATCATTACTTTTTACAACACTAAAGAAAAACATATGTCGATCTTAAAAAAAGCTTTAAATCGCTCATTTTAGGGCCGAAGGTTCGGAGCATGATATTAGAGGGAATGAATGAACATAAACATCATCAGTCTGGTTTGTTTTAAGGTTCGTGAAGTTATAACCTCTTAGTACTTTGTGTTTGTTTGTATTAAGATCACCAATCAGCTGCGAGCGACCCATGGGCTTATGTAATTGTAATATTAAACGTCACCGTATGCAAACATTTCTTAGGCGAGATATTAATCGATTGGCTTGCGTCCGTTTTCATAAATTAGGCCGTATCCATAGTTGAATGGTCGACAACTACCGTGATTTTAAATCATTTTTTGGTATTGTCGTTTTTGAGTGAAATTTTTGCAAAAAGTTGTATTTTTGCGAATATAAACCTTGTGTACCATAATAATTATTGATTTGTTCTTGTTTTCTATCAATCTATTTTGATTTAGTGTGCAATGCCTAATAACAATTTTTATGGTTCAATAAGTATTCAAATACAAAAAATATCTTTAAAATCAAAATATTTTATATATCTAACTTGCATATTGGTATAATTCTACATCAACAACAGTGTTGGTATAGGGTATTAGGCGGTAATATGGAATATCCATCGCCGGCCCGCTTCAGCTATAAAAAAACGTAATGCGCAAAAAAATTTTTCCCGAAATTTAAACCACGGATTTTAATATTTGTGAAATCTCTTAACTGTATATTATAATAATTCTCGTCAGAAATTTTAAGGACCCTTGAATGGTGTTGGCGGGTACTATTTGTTATTTCCTCCAACAGTCGTAGCATGGAGTAGTAGTAGTCCATAGTCCTCGATTAGAATAGTCCTTGCATGACGTCATTGATCGTCATTCGTTCTTACCCGGCTATTAGGAGAAAACTCCGCAGCTGACTCCGCAGCGGAGTTTAAGCCTACGCCTTCCTAAGCCTAAGCAAAGCCTAAACACAACCTAAACTTTCTTCGCGCAGCTATTTGTTAAAGTTTAGGTTGTTTTTAAGGCTTTGCTTAGGCTTAGGAACGCATAACCTTAAGCTTAAAAAAGGTTATTTCACTCCACTGTCTTTCGTTTGATGCGTCATTAGACATATCATAAACACATTGTAAACGTTTAAACATTAATCTTTTCTTAGTTTTATTCTTTTTAAAATGCCTAGGTTATTTTGGCAATGTTCGGTAAACCGAAAAGTTTCCAATTTGTTTTGAAAAATTTGGTTTGATTTTAGTTTTTGATTAGATTGATTGAAAAACTAAGGTTTGCAGCCGATTGATTGATTATTGGTTTTGCCATCATTCTAAAAAAAAATCAAAATTTTATTTAATAGGGTTGTGTGAAGAACGACGAACATGGCCGTAACTAGAAAGAGGAAACAGCGAACGGTCCCCCGGTCGTTTTGTGACAAGCACTGGATAGTGAAAGTGCTTTATAGATGGCTATGGCCACAAGGGGGGTCTGGGGGCGAGACCCTCCAGAAAGGGGGCTTAGGGGGCGGGAAATTTTTTAATTTTAAGCTCTTAAAAGGCAATAGGAAACCTAAATTTAAGTACAAAATTTTGATTTATTTTCTCTTTTTTTTAAAATAGATACAACACAACAATTAAAGGTTATATTATAATTAAATAGATTTAAGGTATTATTATTATTATATGCCATTTTAATTAAAAAAGAACAAACGTTTTTTTTTAAATAAAAATTGTTTTTTCAATTTTGGTTAGGTTTTTATAGTTAATGCTGCAGTTGTTAATATGCACTGCACTAATGTTTTGAATTATGAATAATTTCATTTTTTTGAATAAGAGGTTTCATGATCCTAAATCACTCTTATTTATGTATTTTAGATAGCTTTAATACATTGCAGAGTGATTAGGAAAAAAATTTCTTTCTAATTTAAAAAAAAACAAAGGGGGACCCTTACAAAATTTTTTGCCTTCCCAGAATTTGACGGGGGATAAATATCCCCCAATCCCCCCCGGCTAAAGACTTGTACGTCCCTGCGTAAAGCGGCTGTTGAGGGCTTCCCCAGCCGCCAGAGGCAAAGTTTTTATTTGAAATATGCACGAAAAACTGCTTAAAAATTGTCTCCAACGATATAAATAGTCATAGTTTCACTTCTATTATTATAACCTAATTCCTACACAATTCGTTTGTTAATTTAGTATCAGCATCACACCAACGCGCGGCGGCCGGGAGGTTTTGGGGTGTCCCTCCAGCTCCAGCCCCAGCCGCCAGAGGCAAATTTTTTTTAATATGCACTAAAAACTGCTTAAAAATTGTCTCCAGCGATTAAGTCGTAGTTTTACTTCTGTTTCTATAACTTAATGTCTAATCATTTTGTTTGTTACTGTAGTAGCAGCACCAAGCCGACGCAACGCGTCGGTCGTCGGGTCTAGAGCATACATGGGCACGGGAGGGGGGGGGGTTGGGGGTAGGGCCCGACCGGACCGGGATTTTTCGGTCCGACTTTCAAAAAGTCCGGCTCGGATCGGACCGGACCGGACCGAATCATAGTAATAATTTAATATGTATATATTTGATACATATATGTACATATAATTTATAATAATATCATTTTGAAGAGGTTTCAACTCTATAAACAAAACTTAAACCAAAATAGCTAATTAAAAATTTAATAAAATCAAGGTAAAATAATGGAAACAATGACTTTAAAGGCTCAAAAAGAGCGCTTATTTAAGTCAGTTCCAAAACTCTTCTTGAATGCATCCAAAGAATCGACAGTTACTTGAGATGGGAGTAGATTGTTCCAAGGTGTAACAACCCTATTTGCAAAAGAAAATTTCCTTGCATTAATTCGGCAGTCTTCCATTGCCAATTTAAATGGATGACCACGGGTGGGCTGCAGGTTAAACTTAAAAAAATCATTGGCTTGCAAATTGTTTAAGCAATGTATAATTTTAAAGCACTCATATAAATCAATTTTGTCTCTTCGTCGATCCTTTAATCTTTCTAAACCTAGGTAATTCAGTCTATGTTCATAACCAACAGGTAACAACTTGCATTTATAAAACAAACGTCTAGTGAAATTTTGTTGCACTTTTTCCAAAATGTTTATATTCTTTTGTAAATAAGGGTTCCAAACTGCACTAGCATACTCCAGAATTAGACTAACATAGGACTTATATGCTCTGAGAAAATTATTTCTAGAGTTTGAGTTGAATGTTCTAAAAATTAGTGATGTCACTCTCATAGCTTTTTTTTGCTGTGATTTCACAGTGTTTAGAGAATTTCAGATCATGGGATATATAAACACCTAGGTCACGCACCAATTCTGTAGTTGCAAGTACGTTATTACCAAGCTTATATTTACAAATTAACTCTTTGCTATGATTTCGAGTATGAAGAACTTCACATTTGTGATTAGATAACTGCAGTTGCCAGTCTTGTGACCAGCTGTGTATTCTATATAAATCTTGCTGAAGTCTCAAGGTTTGAATGTGGTAATCTTTAGATGAAGATTTTACAAACAACTTTATATCATCTGCAAAGAGTCTAATTTGTGAGAACTTAACACAATCAACAATATCATTAATATATACCAAGAACAAAAATGGACCTAAAACAGAACCCTGAGGAACTGAACTTCTTACAGGAAATGATTTGGATACTGAGTTATTAATTACAACCATAGGTGTCCGACCCCTGACGGCTAGGGGGGGTTTGACCCCGGGGTCAGCCCATTTTTTACCATTTTGTAGGCCCAGGAGGGGTGGTCAGCCTGGACCAAAATTTTCGAAAAATTTTGACCCCGGGGTAGCCTGGACTGAAGGGTCCTTAGGGGAGGGGGAAGCCTGGACTGGGGTACTTAGGGGGGGGGGAATAGCCTGGACCTGCCAAAAAAACTTTTGGAAACTGTTAAAAACGTTAACATATTATAAGAGGTACCTTTTTGTTGATTTTTTTTGCTTCCGGTAAAAGTTTGACCAACTTTCTTCTATTTTCCGGTTACATAATAAATAATAATAATCATTGTATTTTGTTTTCATTTCATTATTTTGCATGCGGCAACTTGCCGGGCAAGTGTTTAACGAACGGCGGCAGCGCAAAAAACGGACCGGTCGTTTAAAAAAACGGACCGTTTGTTTTTAAAAAACGGTTCGTTTTTAAAACGAACATCTGAATTTTATTTTTTTTATTTTTAATGTAACGTACCAACCAGTTTGTAAAAAACCTAAGGTTTATTATAAATTATAAAAAGTTGTATAGAAAAATAAAATTATTGTTATATTTATGAGTAATATAAACTTAAATGAATTTAGCCCCCGAAATTCTTGCGCGCAAAAATTGTGAGCCTGTATATTTTCAGTCGCGCGCACGAAAAAAAAACGATTTTTATGCCTATCGCACATTAAGTTGATCGGGGGGGGGGGTGGAACAGCTGTTAGGGGGGGGGAGGGTAAAAAAACGCCTTCAGGCGGGGGGTCGGCCTGGACCGGGATTTTAGTGGGGAGGGAGGGTCCAAAATGGGTGCTAGGGGGGAGGGGTACCCTGGACCGGCCCTCAGGGGGGGGGCGGTCCGGGCAGTCCAGGCTGGTCGGACACCTATGATGGGGAAGACCCAAATTTTGAGGGGGGGGGGGTGTACCCAATATTTCCGCGCTGCCTTAAAATGGGCTTAAAACGCGTAAAAAAACGTAAAACAAGCTTATAAATGCTTTAAAACTGTGTAAAATTGAAATAAGACCATTGGCAACTTACAAATTTTATTTTTAATTTTTTTTTAATTTTATTTTTTAACTTACATATTTTTTAATTATTAATAGTGTGTTTATATATTCTTATAATTAGATTAGAAATCATAGTTTTTTTAATAATTACGTAGAGAATAATAATATTATTGTCTTGATTATAAAGTCAAGTATTGACAAAACTCTCCAATCCATAATCTTATATTTAATTAAAGATTATATACATATATGGGCGTAGCCAGGGGGGTCTAGACACCTCTTTTAGGTCGGCAAAGGGAAAAATTTGGGGTTAGACAGACCTCCTTTTTGCAGTGGCGTGCCCAGGATTTCATTTTGGGGGGGGGCTTCCTGGGCGTGCCCAGGATTTCATTCCAGTGCGCTGTTTCATAAATGTTACTAACATTTTGATTTTTCTTTGTAAAAAATATTTACAAAAAAGAAAATGAAGTCTGGATCTTCTTATAAAGCATAGGGGTTTTCTCCCGCAAATAAAAAAACACACTAATATTTATGCAAATTTTTGGTTTTTTATAAGTTTTTCCAAAAAGTCTATTGCATTTTCATTTCTTTGTAGCTTTCTACAAAAAAGAAATGGACTTCAACAAAAAAACAGCATGTTGGGAACTTTTATGAAACAGCGCCCAGATAATACTTATTACAAAATTTAAGGTTTCTTATACCTACACATTTAAAACATGCGTTTAAAACGTTAATTAAAGGATAATAGTGTTTATAGTAGATTTATTAAAACTGACAACCTCAAAACTACTGAACGGGATAATCGATTTGTAATCGAAAAACTAAGATAAATTTATCAAGTAATAATTAACTCTCCTGCGCGAAGCGCGGAAAATTTTTTTTAGTCGTTTTATAACACTTAAAAATTTTTTCTCCAGGAGGCGAATTTTGGGGGGGGGGGGGGTGTCCCCGGGTACCCCAAATTTAGAGGGGGGGGGGGTGTCAGCAAAATCCGAAATTTCGGGGGGTATAACCCCCCCAACCCCCC
>JASAMX010022199.1:0-51044 GCA_030248175.1 Microlaimidae sp. YZB2_3
TACAACAATAAACTGTAAGATTTTATTGCAAATAAATAAAATCAGTTTTTTTTTTTCAAAAAAAATTCTCAAAAAAGTCAAAGGCACCAACTTCAAGGGGAGACCACAGACACACGGATTGGTCAATTTGAGCTAAAAATGGCCTTCTCGTGGTCCACATGATCTGAAATATCACATATATTATTTTAAGCCAAATCTAAGACTGTCGATCTGACAGCTTGGAATAGGGGTTTTAAAATAGTAATTTATTACAGAAAACCAGTCTTAAGATTTTGATTAGGTTTCTTAGGGAAACTTTGGTTTGTTTTTTTAATTTTTATCATGATAAATTTATTATTTATCATGATAAATTCATTATTTTAATTTAATGGTGGGTTTTTAAATGATACCAACTTTTATTCATAACTGAATATGAATATTTTATCAATATATGTTGTAAGTGCAAGTTACGAATTTTGTGTTCTCATAAACATATAAACTTGTCATTTTTTTATTATACAGTCAAACTATTTTACAGCAAACACAAATTATTCTAGCAACGACACGAAATATAAAATTTGGAACAAACACAAAAATCTATTTCTAATAATGGGTAATAAGGCACAACATGGTTTTTAGTCTTACTATCACACCACCAATCAGTATCTAATTACATTAGTTATTAAAGCTCTATTAAATTTTTGTTCGTGAATAGTAATACTATTGTACTTACTAATATATAATACTATTACGCAAATCATTCTTCCCTGTTTCAAAATGCTTTTAAAAAATTGGTAATAAAAGCGACGTAACCCAACTGGAAGACATGTTACTCAGTCATTAGAAAAGGAATTCAAATCTTAACAGGTTAAATTTCAGTGTTTAACATGTAACATAATTTAAAAAATTTCAAAGATAACCCTCAGTAATTTATTCCTGCATTCAAATCATGTTATAACAAAAGAAAATTAAGAACAAAAAAAATTAAAATAATTGTTGTAGTAAGAACGTAGCTTCCTCAGATTTCGGACGGTCTCGTTTAAAAAACCAAATTTATAACACATACGGGCTGAACTTAATGAACAGTCACGACGGTGATTATTTAAATGTACACAAAGGTCTTGTGAAGAAATGGAAATAATTCGTATATGACGTTGGTTAACGAAACAGTAAGAAAAAGTATAGACAACCGTTTTTTAGAAAAATGTAAAAAAAAGCGAAAAACTCATTTGTTCATCTTTTATTATGCTGATTTTTTTCTGTTAATCAACGTCATATACAAATTATATTTAGTTCTTCTTAAGACCTTTGTACATTGAATTAACCGTCGTGATTGTCCATAAAAAACGACTGATTACAGGAACAGGGTACCCAATGCCGGGTGGGAGTAAAGCTTCTTTGTGGTGTTTCAAGATCGTAAGGGCATGTATTCTAGATTCGTGGCTTATAATTTATATGTGATAGATTTATTGTTTTTTATAGTTATTTCAAATTAGTGATGTTCCTCGGAGCTCCGGAGCTCCGGCCTATTTTTGTACTAACTTCATGAATAATTAAAAAGTATAATGCCATGGATTATTTTTTTAAAATTTTTTCGTAAATTAACTTTTTTTAAACTTATTTAAAACGCTAAAATTAGTCTTAAAAATGCAGATAAAGTAACTCTAAATGTACTTCAAGCTTAAAATAATATAAAAATTGCTCATTTAAGAGGCAAAGCTTTCTTCGCTTTGAATGGCCAAAACTTCGGAGCATGATATTGGAGGGTAGGAATTAATATCACTATTTCAAATATTATATTCATTTTGCACAATAAATTAGCATATTTTTGTAACAAAACAGCAAAACACAAATAGATTACTACTTTTACTTTAATATTTGGCTTGTATCTCGCAATATAGAACTTTAGATCCACTAACAAATTAAAAAATTGTAAATATAAATCAGATCTTGGGCATGCAATAGTTGTCAACATAGGTGGACAGGGGGGATTGGGGGGTTATAGCCCTGGGAATCCAAATTATAGCCAACACCCCCCTAAAATTTGGGGGTACAAAACAGTACAAAAAACGCTAAAAATCTGGTATTTGAGGTTAACCCAAAAACAATTTTGGGGACACCCCCTGCCCAAATTTGGGGTCGGGTATACATCTTCCCCCAAATCTGGGAGGTTGCCCACCTATGGTTGTCAAGCCATATGAGCTTTTCAGAGTTCCCTGTTTCCGTTCACAAACGGAGAAGGGAGCATGGTCACTATCAACAAAATCTGCATTTCGCTAAATCGAAACCCTATAAAAAATGTTATTTATTTTAGAATTTAGGTAAGGTTTCGTTACTGTGTTCGGAGAAAACAACCGCAGAATGCGGAAAATTGGAAAATCACAAACGGTTCATTTTCCTCTAAATAACATTTATAAACCAATATACAATATAATATTAAATTTTGAAAGCTTACCAAATGGAAAATTTTTAAATTATAATCGATTTTGATTAAAATATCAAAAGTTTTTCTTATTTTGTCTCAAAGGTATGGAAAATTTTTAAATTATAATCGGTTTTGGTTAAAACATCAAAAGTTTTGTTTTTTCTAGAAGGTATATTTTACATTAGTTGTTCCTGTTGATAATTATTTTGATATCCATGCTGGTGGGGTAACTCTTAAAAACTTCAAATTTGTATTTGCGAAAGTTAATAATATTGTTTGAAAAACTTCAAAACACAAATTAAAGGAGTTTAAAACCGGGTAAACTCGAACCAATCGGCTCATTATGACCAACTTACAATAAACAATTATTATTTCAGCAAAAATCCTTATGCTTAAAAAATACTTAAAGGAGCAATGACTTTTTGATCAAGTAATAAGAACCAAGTTCCTTCTCGAGTTCCAAATAACAACTCCTGGAGACTGGTTTTAACAAAATTATTTAAGATGAGGTCGTAATAACAGAAGAAGAACGTCGTACGACGACAAGCAAAAAACCTTTTTCGCTAAAACAGGAACTTCTTCGCCCATATTTTATTTTAACTAAACTAAATTTAATACTTAAATTGATTATTTGCTTTAGTTTAAAAATTGTTCTTTTAAGTATTTAATCCAACAATTTAAAGCTAATACCGGTATGATAAAAGACCAGTTCTCAACACAAGATTATCAATTTTACAAAACAACCTCTTTAACCTTTCTAAATAGCACAGTAAAACCTTAATTTTAACCGGGTAAAAATAAAATTATGTACAAAAAAAAACATACACATATAATTGTAAAAAGAATAATAATTTTTTTAACTCTGTACAATTATTCTAACTAAATAATATTCGTCAAAAAATTTTTTCACTAAAAAATCAAAAATTTTCAGATCAATATAATCATTATAAAGCGCATGTCACAATTACAGACCTATTAAAAAATTTAAAGCAAAAATAATTATGCTATTGCAAATTAATAGTCTGCATCCAGTGCATTTATTAACAATGTGAAACTAATTAATGCTAAACGGTGTACGGGTAATTTAGTTTTTTTGCCTATTTTAATTTATTCAATAGATTTCCAAGGCTGATGTAATGATAGTAGAAGCCTTACTATACATCCCAAGCTGACTAATGTTAAAACAAATTTTCAAAGTTGTACATCGTTATCAAACGTTCCGTCTTTGGCATTGCTAGAAGGTTCCATGGAGTTTATTTGGCATTTTAAATACGAAAAATTCAAAAAAACCAATAGTTTTTATCGTGTTTTGATCGGCTAACGCTAGATTAAAGTCTCTTTATTTTACATTTTGACATTTAAATGGGGAAATTTATGTGTAGTAATTAAATATTTTCAACTTTGGACTTTAAATTTCCAATACACAAGCAAATAAGACATTCGTAAACACACCAAATCATTCCACTCACAACTTCTAACAAGCCTGTATTTAATTTCAACACTAAACAATCTATTTTTACTTGAGTACCGGTACTACTAAAAATCATACGTTTTCATACGATTAGAGGTATACCCCCTTTAGTTTATTATATATTTAGTAGTTTTTTGTTTGATTAATCATTTTCCTATTGTTGAATAAACGTTTTTATAAACAAAATAATATCTTATGTACAAATGAATACTATACAAGAATATACAAACTAAATGTCTCGCTATAGGTAATAAGTACATGCTAAATCGTCAAAGTAAAAAAACAAAGTATAAGTAAACATTTCAAGTTCAAATTTTCTTGCCATGATCAAGAGCTAGATCGCAGTAACTGTTAAAAATTCAATAACTAAGCAACTAAGACTGACTCTGTTTTCGATTCATTTAGTTCGACACAGCTACGTTATCAAAAAGAAGATAAACAAATCGGACAATGGCACTGTTAAAACGATAATACCACTACACAACGACACCGGTCCCGACGAAAAAAGATACTGGCGAACGAAGATATCGGTGAACTGAGAGACCAGTAGCTGTACGGCAATGGCTAGGAGTACATGGTGATGACTTCTCGTCCGGAGCCGCGGACCAAAAGAACCCTCTGCAGTCCGTCCGTGAGTGCGTCCAGGTACTCCACGTAGTTGTGGAGGCCGCTGCGGCTGTGCGGGGGTCTGGGAAGGTTGATGACAACCAACTGGCTACTACCTGAGAAGTCTATGATCTTCTGGTTTAATCGAACGGCCGTGTGCATTTTCTTTACCTGAAATATCAAACTTAGTTATATAACACTGTTAAACTTGTTTTCAAGTCTTTTTGTCTTGGATTGAATTAATTCATAGATGAAAGGGGGTCAGCGCAGTAACAACTAAGAGTGGGGCTGTTTTAAGTTTCCTCCCAGTATTCCGGTGTTATTGGATTTTTGCTGGCTAGAGCTGTGGGTGGGGCTAATAATGGGGTACTTATCTCAAGCAACTGAAATTTTTCGAGGGAAGAGGAGGGGTTTGTAGGGGGTCTTTCGTCCGGGCTTTCTTTGGGAGGCCTACCCAGGAGGTTGGATGATAAGTTTTTTTATCTGAAGAGGGCTACTAGGGGTCAGAAGGGGTCACTAAAAAATTAAGTAGTTGGATCTTGAGCTGCCAAAAAAAATTATGAACAAAAACAAACCTTCCCGTTACGGCCAATCTATTTATCTACAATTTATGTGATCTAAAAAATTGAGGAAAAAAACAATACCTTCTTCTTGTCTAATTTCGAAAATCTTTGTTGATCAGCCGGTGTAAAAGTGAACTGGTACTTTTTGTGACTTTTCGGATTGGGCGCGGTTGGTCTAAAAATGTTTATATTAATACACAAAAAACTAAATTCATGCTTAGTATTTTCTCGTTTCCTATTAATTGCTTAAGATAAAAAGGAAAATCATACTGAAGTAATTAATTCATCATTTAAAGCTTGTTTTCAATGTTTTTTTACCACGTCAACACAACGCATGAGTTTAGCTACAGCAACCATTCTAGAAAATCACAAAAGGATAAATAGGTAATATCGAATAAATTCAAGCCTCTTTCTTAAGTTTCGGTTAACTTTACACGAGCTTGAATTTTTTTTATCAACTACACGATGCACGTACAAAATCAAAATATCCATTTTTCCACCCACCAATTGCTTATTGTCGTATTTTATTTACACCGATACACGTTAGAAATCCAGAAAAACGCCGTCCATCAGGCGGATTGGGCCGCTCACCTGCCGAGAACTTCAAGTTTGTCCATTCTTTCGTCTGCCTCGTTGTCCAAGAGCTCTCCGTCGCTGGAATCTTCCGCCTCATCCACGCCACTAAAGGGCGAGAAAGTCTCTTCTGTCAGCTCGAAATCTAAAAACCAAAAATTATCTCCATTGAATCATTGTCATTAACAATATTAAATTTGTTAATAATTATAACCAAGGACGAAAAAGTATCTTTTGTCAGCTCGATATCTAAAAAACCCAAAAACTATTTTAATTGAATTACTTTATTTTTTAACAATATCAAAACTTTGAAACCAAAAATTTTTAACAATTATTTTAACAAATTGGGACAAGGTATCTTCTGTCAGTTTGAAATTTAAAACCTAAAATTATTTTTATTAAAATAATTCTATTTTTTTAGTAAATTTTACATTTACATAATTAACTGTCAAGAAAGACACAAATAATGCAAATTAAAGGCAAGACTGCAAAATATTTGCAATCATTTACAATTTTACAAACATTTGGATTTAGTGTGCGCCCTTTTTTGGAATGTTTCTGTTATCTGAGAAAACAACTACCATCCAAGTGTCAAACATAAAAATTCCACTTTAAAGGCCGTTAAAACCATAAAATTAAAAAATAAAAGGACTTATTAAATATAACGGTTGAATTAATACCCAGTTTTGAAACCTAGAACCAGCTCCTCCCGGGGCGTATCGCGTATCCCATAAATTCCCTTCCAGTTTTTTGCGACTGAAACTCTTTCCAATTATGTCCGGCTTTCCTTTATAAAAACCAAACACATAACACAAAAAACAGAACCAAAAAACAGCCCACTTACAACTAGATTGGAACTTACTTATGGACGGCTTGATGAGCCTCTGTCGCTCGTCGGCCGTCTGGGGCGGTGTCACAAAAGGCACTGATGGTTGCTTTACCATGGCTGGCCTGAGCTCCTCATTGCTGTGACTGTTCGGCGTTTCTCCGCTCTGTGGGCTGTGACCCCGGTGTTTTTCCACGATAAGCTGAGGCTAAAAATTAACAGCGTTTTCATCAGAATTTTTATCGTTTTTAGTACTGTTTTTAGCGTTTTCATGCGTAACAACAGTAACGTTTTTCTTCTAACAGTCCCAACTCAAAGTTGGTTTACGCATGAATACTTAGACAAACCCGGATTAATTTTGTGAACCAGACTCCGTATTATAAAACCATGTTATCTCTAGCTTTTTGCTTTCTATCAGAAATTTAAAAAAGAGGATTAGTATAGAAACCAAGCAAAAAATTATTCTTTTTTAGTATAAAAACTTTTTCAGCATACTATATAAGATTAATTATATTATGACAAAATGTTAGTTAATACAATTGAGAAAAACACTTAAAAGCAATGTACCACTATTATAAGTCAACAATTGAAGAAAATAACCTTGGAATTCTAAAATCGAATTTTCTAAAGAAATCTAAAGTATAAACAAATTTTGTAGCTTCGCGGCTTATATTTATTAGCTAGACTGTGCAAACCTCTAAAAAGAAATGTGGTTGTATTTTCAGTTAAATTATGCCTTCACTGCTGTAATTTTGCATTATTGTTAATAAATAAATAAACATTCGTCGTTAATTACACTGTAAAATTATTATGGTACATAACTCTTTAATTAACTACAAAAATAATATGTGTAACAGCAAATTTGAAAAATTAAAGAAATTCTTAAACCAAAAACAACACAAAATAATAAAACAAGATTGGGATAAGAATATTAATAAGAGAGAATGCAAGGATAAATTAAAAAGAAAACATCTTGTGTCAACAATCTACTAAGTTAATGAACTTACACTGAGGCTTTTCTTAACCTACAAAGTTTAGCTTTAGCATAAAGAGTTTAGAACACGAAAAACAGAATAATCAATCAAAATTATCAAAAAATTTAAAATGTTTTGACTTGAGAAAAATGTAAAAAAGATTAGAAGGATACAAGTAAAAGAAAATAGAAATTTTTAAAAAATAATTAGAAGTAATTTATTATAGGCTATCTGACTTAATTTCGGCCAGGCCTTAATTTCGACCACCAATTTAGGGTATTAGAAAATCGGCTTATTTTTAAAACACAAAAGAACTACCACAAAATTAACTGGATGAATGTTGAATAAAGTGTTTTTGCAAAAGTTTTTTTATTTTTTGTTATTCTGCATTATCAACATTTTAATACAAAAAGTGAATTTTTTTGTGATTTTGTTAATTTTTGTTTTGTGTTAAAACTGCTGGAAATTTGGAACGAACCACTATAAAATATCTTCTATTTAAGGCTTAAAATTGTTGATTTTGATGTTTTGATATTTTCTTCAAAATAACTTTGCAATTCGTTTAACTAGCTGCGCATTTTAAGATTCTGTTAATTTCGGCCACCTTAAAATTTAGGTGAAAGAACCAGCCGTTTGTTGCTGTTTTTAAATATCATCGTACTACAGTATTTATAAAGATTTTTTTTGCTCATTTGATTTTTTTGACATTTTTTGAGCCAAAAATAAAAATTCAACAAAAAATACATGTTATTAAAACTTGTTTTTTAAGGGTTTGACATAATTATTTAAATGTCTTGCTAATACCTATAAAAGTTTGCAAAGGGGAAAAATTAAGTTATATGTACTAAGAACAATACGTAAGATAAATTTGCAACCTTTAAAAAATTTTATTGTTCGTTTTGGCAATAGTTATAGCCAGTTTTTTTCTAGATGGCCGAAGTTAATGACTCGCGCCTTAATTTCTGCTACTATAAAAAGAACACTTTAAACCTCCACTGATACTTAAGTGTAACAGAAATTTTAAAATTTTGCAAAGGAATAACAAAAATAGCTATCGTTTGATTTTTAGACCAAATTTTGGGTCGATTTGAAAATCCAGAAAACACTTATCCAAAAAAATTTAAAAAAAGTGACCGAAATTAAGTCAGCTACCCTAATAGGTATGCAGATATGAAACTGGAAAATCTAGGTGCGTTTTAGTGGGAATATTGAGTTTTTATGGCTAAGCATAACAACAACCTAAGAAGAACCAGAAAATTATTTTGTAGTGTTGAAAGAACGGCATATATTACAGAAATAAGAGAACAACCTTGAAACTAGTTTTATAAGCTGGTATTTAAGTGAAAATTAAAAAAAATAGCAAATCAAACGAATTTTAGAAAAAAATCTTCTGTTTCATTGTAAATCGAAAAAAATTGCTGGCGCAATAAAAATTTTGTCCTCTAAATGTGGTTTAAAACTAACAGATGCCAAATTTAGTGACAGACCATAACCACTTCTTGTATTGCGTCGCATGTAGTTAAGAACTCAATTCATAATATTTTTTAACTATTTTAGTGTAATGAATCATAAACAAACCAACTTCTGTTTTTCACAGATTAGAAATTTATTCTCTAAAACGTATTTTTGAGATCAAAGTTTTTGTTTTTTGTCATCAAAACAGCGTAATTGTGTTCTGTGCAATTTATTTGATGCTAAAAAACTTTGGTTTTAGGTAAAAAACAAGTTTCATTGAGTGTTTTTTATTATTTTTGGCAATATCTCGGTAAATTTTTAACGAATCAGAAAAATTAAAATATATTTGTAAAATCTGAAAACACGAAAAATTAAAAAAAACTGTTTGACCAAAAAACCAAAAAAAAAAGACAAACTCAATCCTTTAGAGGTCTGTACTTTTATAAACTACTTTTTTCACTGTTTACGAACTATATTTTTAAGGATTTTTTATCGGTTTGAACGTAAAAAGAATTATAGTAAACAGACAGTTTTTAAAATTACACGCATTAATAAAGTGACATTTTGTCGATATATTATTAGTTTAAGTATAAAAAAACAACTGAGCGGTGATATTATGTATTTTATTTTTCGTGAAATGTAAATGACAAAAACCCATTTGAAAAAATTGGTTCGTAATGAGCCTGCAAAAAACCCTATTTTGGCGGTTTTTGAAAGGAAATCCCTTGAATTCTCTCAGATATTTAAATATATTGTGGTAGCAGAAAGCTCTTAATTCTCATTTAATCCAGCTTATAATGAATTAAAAATTTCTTTTGCAGCACTTGATCCGATATCAATGATGTCAATTTTGACACTTTGCATTTTGACACCTTACAGATATTAATCTTTGCAAACGCATCATCTAAAAAAGTTTTTTTTGGAAATGAAAGTACGTTCCCAATCCCTTTAGTCCCACTTTACTGGATGTGGATTACATTTTTTACAAGTAAAAATAAGTTTTATGAGAGCGATGAATTTATAAATTTTTTGTGAGGAAGAATTGTGCCAGATAAAAATAAAACTTAAATATTATAAAATAATTAGGGATGTGCTCGTTTGTCATTTTTTGACATTCGCAGAGGCGGACTCAGATGCAGGTTTTTCGTAAACAGAAGTCTGCGGCTGTGAACGCGGATGTCTATTTAATGCATTCTTACCATATTGTTTGAATTTCTGAAGTGCACTTTACCCATATTGTTTTTCTATTGAGAAAATAGCAAAAACTAATTAAAATGCTAATTTTAGGCAAAAAAGCGTTTGTATTGCATTTTTTAGCCGTTTATTTGTAAAACTTTCATTTATACCTCAAAAAGTTGGTTTAGAAAAGATCAAAACCCGATGGAAAAAATTAGGTATTAGGTAACGTTAGACGTAAAGTAAGCAATAAATCGCACTGTGAGTTTGCGGATGACACTGCAACAATAGTAAGGATGTCCCCGGATGCGGATGTTGAGCACATCTCTAAAATAAATAAACTAACAAGCTTACTAGGCTGCTTTTTTCTTTTGCACTCAGGTGTAAACTCTCGATATATTTCCATCTTTCTTCCATGCCCAACGTCCTTTCGTAAGCATAAGCCTAAATATTATTTATAATAAACTCTTCAAATTAAATGTACAAAATTTTAATATAACTCAGTCTAAGTTAAGGAACATTGAACTTTTTTTTAAACATTTTTGTTGAATATGCTAAAAATAATAATTTTAATCCACTCATATTAAAAAAATAACAAAAAATTGATCAAGAAAAAGACAACAGCATCCAGATGAAGAAAGAGCTGGAGGGTTGGCTCTATCAGCTCAGAATAGACGGCACTGTACATATCATTGAGTTTTCCGATCCTGAAATATCTGTAAGTTTGAATTGTGCAGATTTTATTGGTGGTATAATATAAACATGTCACTGAGTAGCTTGTCACTAAGTTTATCAAGAGGCTAAAAATTAAAAAAATAGTGCCCCCATTGTTTTTTGTGGTTATTTAATAATGACAGATTTTTTTGATGTTGTTCAAATATCTTGATCATTTTTTTGTTATTTTTTTTAATATGAGTGGATTAAAATTATTATTTTTAGCATATTCAACAAAAATGTTTAAAAAAAGTTCAATGTTCCCTAACTTAGACTGAGTTATATAAAAATTTTGTACATTTAATTTGAAGAGTTTATTATAAATAATATTTAGGCTTATGCTTACGAAAGGACGTTGGGCATGGAAGAAAGATGGAAATATATCGAGAGTTTACACCTGAGTGCAAAAGAAAAAAGCAGCCTAGTAAGCTTGTAGTTTATTTATTATTTTTAGAGATGTGCCCAACATCCGCATCCGCGGACATCCTTACTATTGTTGCCATCTGCATCCGCAAACTCACATCCGCGAATTTATTGCTTACTTTACGTCTAACGTTACCTAATACCTAATTTTTCATAGATTTTGATCTTTCTAAACCAACTTTTTGAGGTATAAATAAAAGTTTTACAAATAAAAGGCTAAAAAATGCAATAAAAACGCTTTTTTGCTCAAAATTAACATTTTTTTAATTAGTTTTTTCTTCTATATAGAAAAACAATATGGGTAAAGTGCACTTCCTAAATTAAAACGATGTGGTAAGAATGCATTAAATATACAGCCGCATTTACAGCCGCAGACTTCTGTTTACGAAAAACCTGCATCTGAGTCCGCCTCTGCGAATGTCAAAAAATGACAAACGAGCACATCCCTAATTATTTTATAATATTTAAGTTTTATTTTTTATCTGGCACAATTCTTCCTTCACAAAATTTATAAATTCATCGCTCTCATAAAACTTATTTTTACTTGTAAAAAATGTAATCAATATCCAGTGAAATGGGACTAAAGGGATTGGGAACGTACTTTCATTTCCAAAAAACACTTTTTTAGATGATGCGTTTGCAAAGATTAATATCTGCCAGGTGTCAAAATGCAAAGTGTCAAAATTGACATCATTGATATCGGATCAAGTGCTGCAAAAGAAATTTTTAATTCATTATAAGCTGGATTAAATGAGAATTAAGAGCTTTCTGCTACCACAATATATTTTAATATCTGAGAGAATTCAAGGGATTTTCTTTCAAAAACCGCCAAAATAGGTTTTTTGCGGGCTCACTACGAACCAATTTTTTTAAATGGGTTTTTGTCATTTACATTTCACGAAAAATCGAATACATATCACCGCTCAGTTTTTTTTTTTACTTAAACTAATATATCGACAAACTGTCACTTTATTAATGCGTGTAATTTTAAAAACTGTCGGTTTACTATAATTCTTTTCACGTTCAAACCGATAAAAAATCCTTAAAAAATATAGTTCGTAAACAGTGAAAAAAGTAGTTTATAAAAGTACAGACCTCTAAAGTATTGAGTTTGTTTTTTTTTTTTGGTTTTTCGGTCAAACAGTTTTTTTTTAATTTTTCGTGTTTTTAGATTTTACAAATATATTTTAATTTTTCTGATTCGTTAAAAATTTACCGAGATATTACCAAAAATAATAAAAAACACTCAATGAAACTTGTTTTTTTTTACCTAAAACCAAAGTTTTTATATTATAATTAGCATCAAATAAATTGCACAGAACACAATTACGCCGTTTTGTAAACTTTGATCTCAAAAATACGTTTTAGAAAATAAATTTCTAATCTGTGAAAAACAAAAGTTGGTTTGTTTATGATTCACCACACTAAAATAGTTAAAAAATATTATGAATTGAGTTCTTAACTACATGCGACGCAATAAAAGAGGTGGTTATGGTCTGTCACTAAATTTGGCATCTGTTAAGTTTTAAACCACATTTAGAGGACAAAATTTTTAATACGCCAGCAATTTTTTTTCGATTTACAAAGAAACAGAAGATTTTCTTCTAAAATTCGTTTGATTTGCTATTTTTTTCTTATTTTCACTTAAATACCAGCTTATAAAACGAGTTTCAAGGTTGTTCTCTTATTTCTGTAATATATGCCGTTATTTCAACACTACAAAATAATTTTCTGGTTCTTCTTAGGTTGTTGTTATGCTTAGCCATAAAAACTCAATATTCCCACTAAAACGCACCTAGATTTTCCAGTTTCATATCTGCATACCTATTAGGGTAGCTGACTTAATTTCGGTCACTTTTTTTAAATTTTTTTGGATAAGTGTTTTCTGGATTTTCAAATCAACCCAAAATTTGGTCTAAAAATCAAACGATAGCTATTTTTGTTATTCCTTTGCAAAATTTTAAAATTTCTGTTACACTTAAGTATCAGTGGAGGTTTAAAGTTTTCTTTTTATAGTGGCCGAAATTAAGGCGCGAGTCATTAACTTCGGCCATCTAGAAAAAAACTGGCTATAACTATTGCCAAAACGAACAATAAAAATTTTTAAAGGTTGCAAATTTATCTTACGTATTGTTCTTAGTACATATAACTTAATTTTTCCCCTTTGCAAACTTTTATAGGTATTAGCAAGATATTTAAATAATTATGTCAAACCCTTAAAAAACAAGTTTTAATAACATGTATTTTTTGTTGAATTTTTATTTTTGGCTCAAAAAATGTCAAAAAAATCAAATGAGCAAAAAAAATCTTTATAAATACTGTAGTACGATGATATTTAAAAACAACAACAAACGGCTGGTTCTTTCCCCTAAATTTTAAGGTGGCCGAAATTAACAGAATCTTATAATGCGCAGTTAGTTAAACGAATTGCAAAGTTATTTTGAAGAAAATATCAAAACATGAAAATTAACAATTTTAAGCCTTAAATAGAAGATATTTTAAGGTTAGATAGTGCTTCGTTCTAAATTTTATGCAGTTTAAACACAAAGCAAAAATTAAGAAAATCACAAAAAATTCACTTTTTGTATGAAAATGTTGATAATGCAGAATAACAAAAAATAAAAAAAAACTTTTGCAAAAACACTTTATTCAACATTCATCCAGTTACTTTTGTGCTAGTTCTTTTGTGTTTTAAAAATAAGCCGATTTTCTAATACCCTAAATTGGTGGCCGAAATTAAAGCCTGGCCGAAATTAAGTCAGATAGCCTATAATAAATTACTTCTAATTATTTTTTAAAAATTTCTATTTTCTTTTACTTGTATCCTTCTAATCTTTTTTACATTTTTCTCAAGTCAAAACGTTTTAAATTTTTTGATAATTTTGATTAATTATTCTGTTTTTCGTGTTCTAAACTCTTTATGCTAAAGCTAAACTTTGTAGGTTAAGAAAAGCCTCAGTGTAAGTTCATTAACTTAGTAGATTGTTGACACAAGATGTTTTCTTTTTAATTTATCCTTGCATTCTCTCTTATTAATATTCTTATCCCAATCTTCTTTTATTATTTTGTGTTGTTTTTGGTTTAAGAATTTCTTTAATTTTTTAAGTTTGGTGTTACACATATTATTTTTGTGAGTTAAAGAGTTATGTACCATAATAATTTTACAGTGTAATTAACGACGAATGTTTATTTATTTATTAACAATAATGCAAAATTACAGCAGTGAAGGCATAATTTAACTGAAAATACAACCACATTTCTTTTTAGAGGTTTGCACAGTCTAGCTAATAAATATAAGCCGCGAAGCTACAAAATTTGTTTATACTTTATATTTCTTTAGAAAATTCGATTTTAGAATTTCAAGGTTATTTTCTTCTATTGTTGACTTATAATAGTGGTACATTGCTTTTAAGTGTTTTTCTTAATTGTATTAACTAACATTTTGTTATAATATAATTAATCTTATATAGTATGCTGAAAATGTTTTTATACTAAAAAAGAATAATTTTTTGCTTGGTTTCTATACTAATCATCTTTTTTAAATTTCTGATAGAAAGCAAAAAGCTAGAGAAAACATGGTTTTATAATACGGAGTCTGGTTCACAAAATTAATCCGGGTTTGTCTAAGTATTCATGCGTAAACCAACTTTGAGTTGGGACTGTTAGAAGAAAAACGTTACTGTTGTTACGCATGAAAACGCTAAAAACAGTACTAAAAACGATAAAAATTCTGATGAAAACGCTGTTAATTTTTAGCCTCAGCTTATCGTGGAAAAACACCGGGGTCACAGCCCACAGAGCGGAGAAACGCCAAACAGTCACAGCAACGAGGAGCTCAGGCCAGCCATGGTAAAGCAACCATCAGTGCCTTTTGTGACACCGCCCCAGACGGCCGACGAGCGACAGAGGCTCATCAAGCCGTCCATAAGTAAGTTCCAATCTAGTTGTAAGTGGGTTGTTTTTTGGTTCTGTTTTTTGGTTTTTATAAAGGAAAGCCGGACATAATTGGAAAGAGTTAGAGTCGCACAAAACTGGAAGGCAATTTATGGGATACACGACACGCCTCAAGGAGGGGCTGGTCGTAAGTTTCAAAACTGGGTGTTAATTCAACCGTTATATTTAATAAGTCCTTTTATTTTTCAATTTTATGGTTTTAACGGTCTTTAAAGTGGAATTTTTATGTTTGACACTTGGATGGTAGTTGTTTTCTCGGATAACAGAAACATTCCAAAAAGGGCGCACACTAAATCGAAATGTTTGTAAAATTGTAAATGATTGCAAATATTTAGCAGTCTTGCCTTTAATTTGCATTATTTGTGTCTTTCTTGACAGTTAATTATGTAAATGTAAAATTTACTAAAAAATTAGAATTATTTTAATAAAAATAATTTTAGGTTTTAAATTTCAAACTGACAGAAGACACCTTGTCCCAATTTGTTAAAATCGTTAAAAGTTTTTGGTTTCAAAGTTTTGATATTGTTAAAAAATAAAGTAATTCAATTAAAATAGTTTTTGGGTTTTTTAGATATCGAGCTGACAAAAGATACTTTTTCACCCTTGATTAAAATTATTAACAATTTTAATATTGTTAATGACAATTATTCAATAAAGATAATTTTTGGTTTTTAGATTTCGAGCTGACAGAAGAGACTTTTTCGCCCTTTAGTGGCGTGGATGAGGCGGAAGATTCCAGCGACGGAGAGCTCTTGGACAACGAGGCAGACGAAAGAATGGACAAACTTGAAGTTCTCGGCAGGTGAGCGGCCTAATCCACCTTATGGACGGCGTTTTTCTGGATTTCTAACGTGTATCGGTGTAAATAAAATACGACAATAAGCAATTGATGGGTGGAAGAATTGATATTTTGATTTTGTACGTGCATCGTGTAGTTGATAAAAAAAATTGAAGCTCGTGTAAAGTTAACCGAAACTTAAGAAAGAGGCTTGAATTTATTCGATATTACCTATTTATCCTTTTGTGATTTTCTACAATGGTTGCCGTAGCTAAACTCATGCGTTGTGTTGACGTGGTAAAAAACATTGAAAACAAGCTTTAAATGATGATTTAATTACTTCAGTATGATTTTCCTTCATAGGAAACGAGAAAATACTAAGCATGAATTTAGTTTTTTGTCTATTAATATAAACATTTTTAGACCAACCGCGCCCAATCCGAAAAGTCACAAAAAGTACCAGTTCACTTTTACACCGGCTGATCAACAAAGATTTTCGAAATTAGACAAGAAGAAGGTATTTTTGTTTTTTTTTCCTCAATTTTTTAGATCACATAAATTGTAGATAAATAGATTAGCCGTAACGGGAAGATTTGTTTTTGTTCATAATTTTTTTTGGCAGCTCAGGATCCAACTACTTAATTTTTTAGTGACCCCTTCTGACTCCTAGTAGCCCTCTTTAGATAAAAAAAACTTATCATCCAACCTCCTGGTTAGGCGTCCCATAGAAAGCCCGGACGAAAGACCCCCTACAAACCCCTCCTCTTCCCTCGAAAAATTTCAGTTGCTTGAGATAAGGACCCCATTATTAGCCCCACTCACAGCTCTAGCCAGCAAAAATCCAATAACACCGGAATACTGGGAGGAAACTTAAAACAACCCCACTCTTAGTTGTTACTGCGCTGACCGCCTTTCATCTATGAATTAATTCAATCCAAGACAAAACAACTTGAAAACAAGTTTAACGGTGTTATATAACTAAGTTTGATATTTCAGGTAAAGAAAATGCACACGGCCGTTCGATTAAATCAAAAGATCATAGACTTCTCAGGTAGTAGCCAGTTGGTTGTCATCAACCTTCCCAGACCCCCGCACAGCCGCAGCGGGCTTCACAACTACGTGGAGTACCTGGACGCACTCACGGACGGACTGCAGAGGGTTCTTTTGGTCCGCGGCTCCGGACGAGAAGTCATCACCATGTACTCCTAGCCATTGCCGTATAGCTACTGGTCTCTCAGTTCACCGATATCTTCGTTCGCCAGTATCTTCTTTCGTCGGGACCGGTGTCGTTGTGTAGTGTTATTATCGTTTTAACAGTGCCATTGTCCGATTTGTTTATCTTCTTTTTGATAACGTAGCTGTGTCGAACTGAATGAATCGAAAACAGAGTCAGTCTTAGTTGCTTAGTTATTGAATTTTTAACAGTTACTGCGATCTAGCTCTTGATCATGACAAGAAAATTTGAACTTGAAATGTTTACTTATACTTTGTTTTTTACTTTGACGATTTAGCATGTACTTATTACCTATAGCGAGACATTTAGTTTGTATATTCTTGTATAGTATTCATTTGTACATAAGATATTATTTTGTTTATAAAAACGTTTATTCAACAATAGGAAAATGATTAATCAAACAAAAAACTACTAAATATGTAATAAACTAAAGGGGGAAATACCTCTAATCGTATGAAAACGTATGATTTTTAGTAGTACCGGTACTCAAGTAAAAATAGATTGTTTAGTGTTGAAATTAAATACAGGCTTGTTAGAAGTTGTAAGTGGAATGATTTGGTGTGTTTACGGTCTTACTTGCTTGTGTATTGGAAATTTAAAGTCCAAAGTTGAAAATATTTAATTACTACACATAAATTTCGCCATTTAAATGTCAAAATGTAAAATAAAGAGACTTTAATGTAGCGTTAGCGGATCAAAACACGATAAAAAGTATTGTTTTTTTTTAATTTTTCGTATTTAAAATGCCAAATAAACTCCATGGAACCTTCTAGCAATGCCAAAGACGGAACGTTTGATAACGATGTACAACTTTGAAAATTTGTTTAACATCATAGCTCGGTATAGTGTAAGGGTTTTTACTTGTGCATTACATCAGCCTTGGAACTCTATTGAATAAATTAAAATAGGCAAAAGAACAAAATTACCCGTACACCGTTTAGCATTGATTAGTTTCACATTGTTAATAAATGCACTGGATGCAGACTATTAATTTGCAATAGCATAATTAGTTTTGCTTTAAATTTTTTAATAGGTCTGTAATTGTGACATGCGCTTTATAATGATTATATTGATCTGAAAATTTTTGATTTTTTAGTGAAAAAAATTTTTGACGAATATTATTTAGTTAGAATAATTGTACAGAGTTAAAAAAAAATATTATTCTTTTTACAATTATATGTGTATGTTTTTTTGTACATAATTTTATGTTTACCCGGTTAAAATTAAGGTTTTACTGTGCTATTTAGAAAGGTTAAAGAGGTTGTTTTGTAAAATTGATAATCTTGTGTTGAGAACTGGTCTTTTATCATACCGGTATTAGCATTATATTGTTGGATTAAATACTTAAAAGAACAATTTTTAAACTAAAGCAAATAATCAATTTAAGTATTAAATTTAGTTTAGTTAAAATAAAATATGGGCGAAGAAGTTTCGTTTTAGTGAAAAAAAGTTTTTTGCTTGTCTGAGTGATGTTCTTCTTCTGTTATTACGACCTCATCTTAAATAATTTTGTTAAAACCAGTCTCCAGGAGTTGTTATTTGGAACTCGAGAAGGAACTTGGTTCTTATTACTTAATCAAAAAGTCATTGCTCCTTTAAGTATTCTTTTCTAAGCATAAGGATTTTTGCTTAAATAATAATTGTTTATTGTAAGTTGGTCATAATGAGCCATTGGTTTGATTTTATCCTGGTTTAAACTCCTTTAATTTGTGTTTTGAAGTTTTTCAAACAGTATTATTAACTTTCGCAAATACAAATTTTAAGTTTTTAAGAGTTACCCCACCAGCATGGATATCAAAATAATTATCAACAGGAACAACTAATGTAAAATATACCTTCTAGAAAAAACAAAACTTTTGATGTTTTAACCACAACCGATTATAATTTAAAAATTTTCCATACCTTCTAGAAAAAACAAAACTTCTGATATTTTAATCAAAAGCGATTATAATTTAAAAATTTTCCATTTGGTAAGCTTTCAAAATTTAATATTATATTGTATATTGGTTTATAAATGTTATTTAGAGGAAAATGAACCGTTTGTGATTTTCCAATTTTCCGCATTCTGCGGTTGTTTTCTCCGAACACAGTAACTAAACCTTACCCTAAATTCTAAAATAAATAACATTTTTTATAGGGTTTCGATTTAGCGAAATGCAGATTTTTTGTTGATAGTGACCATGCTCCCATCTCCGTTTGTGAACGGAAACAGGAACTCCTAAAAGTTATATGGCTTGACAACCATAGGTGGGCAACCTCCCAGATTTGGGGGGAAGATGTATACCCGACCCCGAAATTTGGTAGGGGTGTCCCCAAAATTGTTTTTGGGGTATACCTCAAATACCAGATTTTTAGCGTTTTTTTGTACTTTTGTACCCCCAAATTTTAGGGGGGTGTTGGCTATAATTGGGATTTTGAGGGCTATAACCCCCCAATCTCCCCCTGTCCACCTATGTTGACAACTATTGCATGCCCAAGATCTGATTTAAATTTTTTAATTTGTTAGTGGATCTAAAGTTCTATATTGCGAGATACAAGCCAAATATTAAAGTAAAAGTAGTAATCTATTTGTGTTTTGCTGTTTTGTTACAAAAATATGCTAATTTATTGTGCAAAATGAATATAATATTTGAAATAGTGATGTTCCTACCCTCCCATATCATGCTCCGGAGCTCCGGCCATTCAAAGCGAAGAAAGCTTTGCCTCTTAAATGAGCGATTTTAAGCTTATTTAAGCTTGAAATGCATTTCAAGTTACTTTATCTGCATTCTTAAGACTATTTTTAGCGTTTTAAATAAGTTTTGAAAAAAAATTAATTTACAAAAAAATTTTGACAAAATAATCTGTGGGATCACTCTTTAATTTTTTAAAGTTAGTACAAAAATAGGACGGAGCTCTGGAGCTCCTGGGAACATCACTAATTTGAAATAACTATAAAAAACAATAAATCTATCACATATAAATTATAAGCCACGAATCTAGAATACATGCCCTTACGATCTTGAAACACCACAAAGAAGCTTTTCTTCGATCCTGCATTGGGTACCCTGTTCCTGTAATCAGTCGTTTTCTATGGACAATCACGACGGTTAATTCAATGTACACAAAGGTCTTAAGAAGAACTAAATATAATTTGTATATGACGTTGATTAACAGAAAAAAATGAGCATAAATAAATATGGACAACCAACTATTTTGTTTTTTTTTTACATTTTTCTAAAAAACGGTTGTCTATACTTTTTTCTTACTCGTTTTTTTTCGTTAACCAACGTCATATACGAATTATTTCCATTTCTTCACAAGACCTTTGTGTACATTTAAATAATCGTCGTGACTGTTCATTAAGTTCAGCCCGTATGTGTTATAAATTTGGTTTTTAAACGAGACCGTCCGAAATCGAGGAAGCTACGTTCTTACTACAACAATTATTTTAATTTTTTTTGTTCTTAATTTCTTTTGTTATAACATGATTTGAACAGGAATAAATTACTGAGGGTTATCTTTGAAATTTTTTAAATTATGTTACATGTTAAACACTGAAATTTAACCGTTAAGATTTGAATTCCTTTTCTAATGACTGAGTAACATGTCTTCCATTGGGTTACGTCGCTTTTATTACCAATTTTTTAAAAGCATTTTGAAACAGGGAAGAATGATTTCGTAATAGTATTATATATTAGTAAGTACAATAGTATTACTATTCACGAACAAAAATTAGCAGAGTTTTAATAACTAATGTAATTAGATACTGATTGGTGGTGTGATAGTAAGACTAAAAACCATGTTGTGCCTTATTACCCATTATTAGAAATAGATTTTTGTGTTTGTTCCAAATTTTATATTTCGTGTCGTTGCTAGAATAATTTGTGTTTGCTGTAAAATAGTTTGACTGTATAATAAAAAAATGACAAGTTTATATGTTTATGAGAACACAAAATTCGTAACTTGCACTTACAACATCTATTGATAACAGCAGTTATGAATAAAAGTTGGTATCATTTAAAAACCCACCATTAAATTAAAATAATGAATTTATCATGATAAATAATAAATTTATCATGATAAAAATTAAAAAACAAACCATAGTTTCCCTAAGAAACCTAATCAAAATCTTAAGACTGGTTTTCTGTAATAAATTACTATTTTAAAACCCCCATTCCAAGCTGTCAGATCGATAGTCTTAGATTTGGCTTAAAATAATATATGTGATATTTCAGATCATGTGGACCACGAGAAGGGCCATTTTTAGCTCAAATTGACCAATCCGTGTGTCTGTGGTCTCCCCTTGAAGTTGGTGCCTTTGACTTTTTTGAGAATTTTTTTTGAAAAAAAAAAACTGATTTTATTGATTGACAATAAAATCTTACAGTTTATTGTTGTACGGTTAAATTTTATTCTTATTTAAAATTGTTTAAATTTTTCAAAAATAGACTTTTACAATTTTTCAAGAAAATCAAAAATTTTGAGATTTTTTTTTGATTTTGAAAATCAACCAGTTCACCCTTTATTTGACCCCCACGAAGTTCTTTCAACTATAAAAAAATAAAGAAAGAAAGTACCATTTTTTTAGCATTAATCATTGAAATTGCTAAAATTTTGGCAGCTAATATAAACCATGCAACAATTGTGATAATTTAGTGACCCATTTCAAACCACATATGCTATCAGTTATGCTTAAACTTGCTATATGTAGGTAAAAATAGTTAATTTTTTTAAAAAAACAAGTTTTTTTGAGAAATTCTAATTTTTAAACCCAAAATTGCACAATTTTACAAAAAAACGTAAATTTTTGAATTTCTTATTTTCTCTAAATTCACCCAGTTTACCAATTTTTGAACATGCAACCGACCTGTGACATTATTTAGCTCTCATACCGACCCTTCACTATTATAAAATAAGCGAAAAAATATATGACTTTTTGAGAATCAATCATTTGAATTTCTAAAAGTTTAGGAGCTAATACAAAACAGACAATTGTAATACTTCTGTTTTAAATTTCTTTCCACGTATGCTGCTAATTGTGCTCAAACTAACTATAAGTAAAAATATTTCATATTTTTAAAAATCAACGTTATTGTTAAAAATGTTAAATTTTTATAACCAAAATTTTACAATTTTACAAAAAAACCTCTAATTTTTAGAATTTTCTATTTTCTCTAAATACTTCAAGTTTACCAATTTGTAAACATTTAACCAAACTGATAAAGAATATTTAAACAGTTCCCACATCGCTTCATTTTTTAGCAAATACTATTCAAAAATTAAGTTCAGCTCAATTCTACAACCTGATCAAAGCAGAATAAACACTTTGGAAGGAGTTGAAGTTAATTGGTAAAAAGAATGTATTGGTTCCTTACCACTACGTTAAAAACCTTTGAAAAAAGAACACAAGAAGATCAAATTGTGGATTTAATTGAAACTAATGACTATTTTCTGGTTGATTGAATCAAAATAATAAATTGCCTGCGTCAATATTTATAATGTTTCTCATAATAATATTTTGATTAAATTTATTTTAAGAATTATATTTTACCATCTATAAGTTATCAATAATGTAATTATGCACTACATCTCATATAAAATACATTTTAGTACATATTGTTTATTTTATAACGGTTAAAGGGTCAGTATTGGGGCTCAATAATGTCAAAATATCAGTTTGGTTGCAAGTTTACAAATTGGTAAACTGAGAGAATTTGGAAAAAATAAAAAATTCAAAAATGTAGGTTTTTTTGTAAATGTCTAAAATTTTGATTCTAAAAATTAAAAAATTTTACCAATAAAGTTAATTTTTAAAAAGATCGAATATTTTTAGCTAAACTAGTTACTTTGCCTAATTAATGGCATATGTGTGTATAAAATGTATAACAGAGGTATCAGTATTGTGTAATGTTTTTTATTAGCTTCTAAAATTTTAGTAATTCAAATGATTCATTCTCAAAAAGTGGTACATTTTTTTCGTTTCTTTTATAGGCACCTTGCACTGGAACTCGGTTTATACATGAAGTATGCAATATACATAAGTGTCACCATAATGGATAATTACCGTATCTCCTACTTATCTTTTGTAGTATGCGGATCAACGGATCGAAATTTCGCGCGCTTTCGATCGGTTTATCTGCATACTACAAGAGATAAGTAGGAGATACGGTAATTATCCATTATTGTGATGTGACTCGCTATGTTTACTGCATACTTAATGTATAATCCGAGTTCCAGTGCAAGTTGCCTATAATAGTTAAAGGGTCAGTATAAGGACTATCAGTTTGGTTGCATGTTTACAAATTGGTAAACTAAGAGAATTTGGAAAAAAATAAAAAAATTCAAAAATGTAGGTTTTTTGTTTAATTGTAAAATTTTGGTGCTAAAAATTAAAAATTTTTACCTGGAAACAGTTTAAGCACAATTATTGGCATATGTTGTAAAAAATGTATGACACAAGTATCAGAATTGTGTAATGTTTTGTATTAGCGTTTAGAGTTTTAGTAATTCAAATGATTGATTCTCAAAAAGTGGTACATTTTTGTCGTTTATTTCATAATGGTTAAAGGGACATTATAAAGGCTAAATAATGTCAAAATTTCACCCATCAGTTTGGTTGCATGTTTACAAATTGGTAAACTTAAAGAATTTAGAAAAAATAGAAAATTCAAAAATCTAGTTTTTTTTGTAAAATTGTAAAATTTTGGTTATAAAAATTAAACATTTTAACAATTAAGTTGACTTTTAAAAATATGAAATATTTTTACTTAAACAGTGTTAGTTTGAGCACGATTAATAGCATATGTGGTAAGAAATTTAAAACGGAAGTATTACAATTATTGTGTAATTTTTTGTATTAGCTCCTAAAATTTTAGAAATTCAAATGATTGTATCTCAAAAAGTGGTATATTTTTTCTCTTATTTTATAATGGTAATAAGGTCGGTATGAGGGCTTAATAATGTCAAAATATGTTTACAAATTGGTAAACTGGGTGAATTTAGAGAAAATAAGAAATTTAAAAATTTACGTTTTTTTGTAAAATTGTAAATTTAAGTTTAAAAATTAGAATTTTTTGAAAATAAACAAAATTAATCTGAGATTAGCGATTGTCGACACACAGTAAATATACTACAGTATTGATTAAATAATCTAGGTTAACGGAGTTAATAGATTTAATCTCAGATTAAATTGTCACTAATCCGAGATTAGCGGGAAAAACCCGCAAATTTTTAATCTACCTCTGGCGGTGGTTTAAAAATTTGTTTAAATTAAGAATTTCATTTCTAGTTAGTGAAAATTTAATCTCAGATTAAATTTGTTAAACTAGATTATCTAATCAATACTGCTATTATGTTTACTGTGTGTCGACAATCGCTAATCTCAGATTAACTTTAAGTCGGATTAAACCTTCAGCATACCACCCCAGGGGTGGTATGCTGAAGGTTTAATCCGACTTAAAATTAATCTGAGATTAGCGATTGTCGACACACAGTAAACATACTAGCAGTATCGATTAGATAATCTAGTTTAACAAATTTAATCTGAGATTAGGTTTAATCTCAGATTAAATCGTCACTAACTTAAAATTAAATTGTTAATTTATGCAAATTTTTAAACCACCTCCCGAGGTGGATTAAAAATTTGCGGGTTTTTCCTGCTAATCTCGGTTTAGTGACGATTTAATCTGAGATTAAGTCTATTAACTCCGCTAACCTAGATTATTCAATCAATACTGTTGGTATGTTCACTGTGTGTCGACAATCGCTAATCTCAGATTAATTTTAAGTCGGATTAAACCTTCAGCATACCACCCCTGATTTTTTAAAAGATTAATCCCAAACCATTATTAAAGCATGTATTTAAAACTAAACATTAAAAACACATTTTACAAATAAAATTTTTTTTAAAAATTTTTTATCACTTTTTGACGAAATTGAGAGTAAGAGCCGAAAAAAACAAAATGGCAATGAATTCCATAAGTTGATCACACGATTAGAGAAAAGATTTTGGTTAATTTAATTTTTCAAAATTTGCTTATTAGTTTTAAACCATTATTACGTGTGCGAGGGTTATGATCAATAGAGAAAAATTTATTAATAGGAACATCGACCATGTTATGTAAATTTTATAACACATCAAAATATCGTTTTTTAACCTTCGAGTTTCAAGCTTGTCAAGTTAAAGCTCTAAGAGACGAGTCTCATAGTTAACTTTAGGAAATGAGCATTATTATTATTATTAAACCTTTATTAAATCTAAAATACGCGATATTTCAATTATGATCAATCAGTTAGTGGTAATATAAATAAAATAAACATTAAACATTAAACATGGAAAAAAACGTACTGGAAATACAAAACAAATCAAATTCCAAAAAAAAAACAGTGGAGTCTTTCAACGACGCGATTTATTATAACCATGCAATCTTTATTAATCAAATCTATATTTATTAAAGCGGATATATCAAACCTTAAAAAAATACATATAAAATTTGTCAAAAAAACAAACTACTAAATCAATGATTAAACGTATTATTAGAAATAAAAAGGGAGAAAACACACAGAGCCCATGGGCTACTCACATGTGTCTGTCAAACATAGTAAATTTATCAAACGATATTTTGTTGATTTCATTTTTAAAAATATTTAAACTTGCAGCTTTAACTGCTACTTCTGGAAGAGAATTACAGTATTTGGCGGTTCTAGAAGCAAAACTGTACAAACTAATATTATTTTTCGCTTTTGGTAACATTAACTTAAGATTGTGATCATTTTTATTTTTAAAATTTGCCCAGTGAAAAAAGTCATCAAAATTTAAGTCATTTAGTTTTTTACAATGCTATACACCATGGTTAAGTCAAATTTAATACGCCTAACTTCAAGTGGTTCTAAATTAAGCGTTTTTAATCGGCTTATGTAACTATTTGAGAGTGAAAGACCACACCTTGCAAATACTCGTCGCGTGAAATACCGCTGTACTTGCTCAATTTTATCAATATCTTTACATAGATAAGGTGACCAAACTTGGGAGCAATAATCCAGTATAGGGCGGGCAAAGGACTTGTAAGCGGTAACTAAAACAGATATGTTTTTTGTCTGAAAGCAGCAAAAAAGGATGTTAATTATTGATAACGCTTTTTTTGCAATAATACTGCAGTGTTCTGTTGATTTAAGGTCAGAAGAAATTTGAACACCAAGATCCCTAGTTTCTTCAGTCCGATTTAATAAGTAATCGCTAATAAAAATGGGTAGTCCAGGATTATTGTGACCAAAATATAATATACTACAATTTTCTTGGCTATTTTTAATTGCCATGTTTGTGCCCAAGATATTAACTTGTTAATCGCACCTTGAAGACATTGGTTATTTTTTAACCTTGATCTAGAATAATAGAGTTTCACATCATCAGCAAACAATTTGCATGTGACATCAAACTCTTTTAATTCTTCAAACAAGTCATTAATAAATAACACAAAAAGTAAGGGCCCTAAAACTGTTCCCTGAGGAACACCCGAGGTGACCCTGCATTCTGTGGAACTTGATTTACCTAGAACTACTTTTTGGGTTCTATGACTTAAGAAGCCTTCATCCAACCGAGCAAATCACCCTCAATTCCGTAAGCCTGTAGTTTAGAAAGAAGTTTTGTATGGCATACAGAATCGAAAGCCTTAGTCTATGAACACTGTATCAATTAAATATCCTTTTTTTATGGCATTGGCCCAGTCATTCATAGACTCCAGTAAAAGAGAACAAGTTGAATGTTTTTTCAAGAAGCCATGTTGATCTTTTGAAATAAGTTTATTAATCCTTAATTAGTGTAAAAGTTGCTCATTGATACAAGTTTCCATAACCTTGCAGGCAATACAAGTTAGAGATATTGGGTGATAGTTTTTTGCTACGCTTGAACAGCCTTTCTTAAAAATTGCAATAACTTCGGCTTTTAACCATAGCAGAGGGAGGCTATGCGTTCTAAATGATACTTCAAAAACGGAAGTAAGTGGCTGAGCAAGAGAGTTTGTTAAATTTCGAAATATTATAGGCGGTAAGCTATCGGGAGTTTTATTACATTTATTTTTTTGTTTTTCAAAGCTTTAAAAACAATTTTTGGGGTAAATTTTATATTATTGATTTTTATATTTGGTGGAACTTTTTTTGTTAATTGTGCAAGTTCTTTATTATCTTTCGTAAAATTTTCACAAAAAGCAGAATTTAAAACTTCGCATTGTTCACTGGGTTTATGTGCCAGAGGGCCATCAAATTTTTTTAAAGGAGGCAACGCTTCATTAGAAACACTCTTGCGCATATTTCTTACAAAATTAAATGATCTATTTTTATCTTTACTTGTTAGTATTTTCTTTTCACGCTGTTCATTAATTTTTGTGATCTCTTTCTGAAAAAGCATCTTTGATAAAGTTTTCTGGTAAATGACCTCTGCACTTTTTCGAGACGCTCAATATCCATAAGATAATGAGGATTCCAAACAAAAGTTTTAAACTCGAGTAGAGGTCTAACGTAACTAGTATAGGCTTTAAGCAGGAAAGATACATTAAATGTTATTGAAAAGCGCGAAACAAAATAGCTATACGTTTTTATGCTTTAGCGGCGATTTGAGAACAGTTCTGAAAATTTTAGATTAGAAGACATGAGTACCCCGAAATCCTTTATATATTGTATACTTTCAATAAACTCATTGTTTAAAATATAATTATAATTCAAGTTTTTATTTCCCAGATGAAGTACATTACATTTATTATAGCAATTTTTAACTGCCACTTGTTTGTCCATTTACAAAATTCATCTAAATTATTTTGAAAATGTTTTTGATCTTGAAAGTTATTGACAAAACTATATATTTTAGCATCATCGGCAAAAAGTTTTATAATAGTTTTAGAATCAAGGCAATCAGGCAGGTCAATGATATAAATTAAAAAAAGGAGTGGCCCAAGGACACTTCCTTGGGGCACTCCACTGGAAACACGCCATTCTGTCGTGGCTCCAAGCAAATCCGGTGTTTCGGGGCGCATTATCACAAATATCTTGCAAAGTATCCATTTTTAAATCAACACGCATTAATTTCATAATTTTTGTTTAGAATAAATATTTAAGAACCCTTTCAAAAGCCTGATCTAAGGTTTTAGGGTAAACTTATGAATTTGTATTAATTTTTAAAACTATATAATATTTTTAATGAGTGACGTTGATCGGAGCTTTGGAGGGGAGTTTCTAGTTTAGGGGCTTAAAAGGCAATTTTCTTCTATGAATTCGAACCTTAATCAAAATTTGTGCTAAACTAAGACATATTTAAAAAAACAAATATTACTATACATGCAATAAAAATTAAAGTGTTCATTTTCTTAGGAAAAAAATTAATTCAAACGATAATAAAAGATAAATTCCATTTTTACTTAAAGGTGTGGTGTGGAGTCAAATTTTTTGTATTCAATTTTGATAATTTTTTGTAAAAACCTTACCACTGCCCGCAATAGCCCACAAAAATTTTTTCAACAAAATATCTCCAGTGGTTCATGAGAAATGAGCCCCCAAAGATAGTGTTTTTCGACAATTCTGTACGTGAAAGATTGCTTAATGGGTATAACGATTTTTGTTACAAATTATGCACTCACAGAAAGCGGCTACTTTCTATTTTAATTTGATACCTTGATCGTTAAAATGGGTGCAGTATTTGTCGAGATATTGCGTTTCTCGTACAAAAAACACTTGATTTTTTCGCTAAAAAAACAAAGCGAAAAAAGAAAGGCTTATAAAATCACTGCCGTCGTTTGGTGTTGTGCCGTCGTTTAACAAAAAATCGCGGGTTTTTTGTAAGGGAAACGCAATATTTCGACAAATACTACACCAACTTAACGATCAAAGTATCAAATCAGAGTAGAAGGTAGCCGCTTTCTTTGAGTGCATAATTTGTAACGTTAATCTTAATACCCATTGAGCGATTTGTTACATACAAAATTGTCGAAAAATGCATTTTTTGGGGGATCATAACTCCTGACTCACTGCAGATATTTTGTTGAAAAAATTTTTGTGGGTTATTGGGGGCAGGGGCAAGGTTTTCACAAAAATCGAAAATCAAAATCGAAGACAAAAAGTTTCACTCCGCACAACACCTTTAAACGACTGCTCATTTTGGATCTTACAGCAACAAATTTATTTTGTGTTGTTCTATTATTGTTTTCAAAATGTAGTCGATGGAATTTCCTACAGTCTTTGGTTCTTCGAAGCTTATTAAAAATATTAATAAGCTTCGAATTAAAATTTTGTTATATTTCTTTCAATTATAATTAAAAACAGGTGAAATTCATGATTACAAATTATAGGTTAATTTATATAAAATTTCAATACTTTTTACAAAATAATTGCGCAAACTAATAACAGGTGAAATTCATGATTCAAAATTATAGGTTAATTTATATAAAATTTCAATATTTTTATATACAAAATAATTGCGCAAAATAATAACTTTATGTGGAAAAAATTCACCGCACAACTTTGCAGTGCTTTACAATAATAAAGACCACGCCAACGATACGCCTGCACCGAGATTATACCAGTTAATATTTTATGCGTTAAATTTGCTTATCAATACTGGTACTAATACTGGAACTGAACCAAAATCAATTTGAGCACCAGTATTTTCTAACTTCCTGATTTTTTTCCAGTACCAGTACCAGTATTTTTTCAAACCGAAATTTTAATACAGTACAGTACGTGCCGGCTACACTCGGTGTAGCCAGCACGGCAGCAAGGGATCGACGGGGTTAGCGAAATTTGGATTTGCCGAGGCCGGTTTAGCGAAATTTAAATTTGCCGGGACCGGGGTAGCGAAATTTGGATTTGCCGAGACCGGTTTAGCGAAATTTAAATTTGCCGGGACCGGGTTAGCGAAATTTAAATTTGCCGGGGCCGGGTTAGCGAAATTTAAATTTGCCGGGGCCGGGGTAGCGAAATTTGGATTTGCAGAGGTCGGTTTAGCGAAATTTAAATTTGCCGGGACCGGGGTAGCGAAATTTGGATTTGCCGGGGCCGGGGTAGAAAATTTTGCCGGGGACGGGGTAGGCTAAAAATTTAGCAAAAATT
This sequence comes from Microlaimidae sp. YZB2_3, assembly GCA_030248175.1. Lineage (NCBI taxonomy): Eukaryota > Metazoa > Nematoda > Chromadorea > Desmodorida > Microlaimidae > Microlaimidae sp. YZB2_3. Next base: position 30,226 of record JASAMX010022199.1, read on the forward strand.
GTAATTTTGGTCATTTTTTTAACAAAAAAAAAATCAATTTTTTTATTGTAAATTATTTGTTTTAGCAATTAATATTCACATTATAGAAATTACTTTTGTAATGAAAAAAAAACAACTTATTTTTAATACATACACAAAGGTTTTTTAAGGAAAAATAAAAAAATTAATTTTAATATTTTGATGTTTTTTAAACCTTAAATTATTATTTTATTTACATACTGATAGTATAAACTTTTACGTAAGTATTAGCAATATATTCAAGTCCAAAGCAATATTGTACTTAATCCCGCTAATCATTCTTATTAGTTTTGAAAAATGCTCCACAAATAGAGCAGTAATTAAAGCATTTTTATACGGGAAGTGGTATGTTTTAATTAGAAAAGCAACACATGTTAAAAGGACTATAATTAAAATTGGATACCAATATAAGAAAGCTAATAAAATTATTTTATCGATAAATTGTTTCATATTATACGAAATTTCTTTATATTCACAAATCGAATAAGTTTATAAATGGCGAAATTTAACAAATTTAAAGAATGTTAGTCTTAAAGAATGTTATTTTAAAAAAGAATCTTTTTTGAACTTCAATTATATGCCTCTGCTCAACATTTTTCTGTCAAACATACAAGAAGGGTTAAAACGCACCTTTTTATTTTAAATTCTTACAGCATTTTTAAAGCTTTAACACAACTTTTTTTAAATTGTAAATTTTTTTTTAAATTCTAAAAAGTAAAATAATTATATTGCGAATACAGGCGAGTTTTTTAAAAGGAATACCTTCGCTGTCCTTGAAACAAACTAAAAACCTTCGCTTTTTAGTTTGTTTCAAGTTGCTAGTTTTAGCCATTCTAATCAATTTTCAAACTTTTATCTTTCAATTACGATTTTCAACTATAGTCTATACCTCCGCTATCCTTGAAACAAACTAAAAACCTTCGCTTTTTAGTTTGTTTCAAGTTGCTAGTTTTAGCCATTCTAATCAATTTTCAAACTTTTATCTTTCAATTACGATTTTCAACTATAGTCTATACAAAAATGATGACTGGCAAGAAAACTCGAACTTTGATATGTTATATATCCATAACGAAGGTTAGAATATGTGCGGGACATATATGGGAGCATAGCTCAGACTCTTGGCTATTATTTGAAAAGGTTAGAAAAAAATGTTTTTCAATGAGGTCATCACTACAGCTGATGCGCTGAAAAAAACTTGGTCCCGAAAAAAACAAAACTTTTTTATTGGTACGAGACAAGAAACGCCGTTTGGTATGCTGTTAAAACATACTTTACTGAGTTTTTCTGGAAATTTGCGAGCGAAATCGGCTCGCTCAAATTTTTTTTATAATGCATTTAACTCTTTGAGATTCTTTTCGCTGCAAATTCGCCGAACGGATTCCGCGCCATTGCTGATCATTAGGAAACTGGCGACGAAAATGACGATGAGACGGAGTTTAACATTGAGCAGCACTGATGCGGAAATACCTTCTGCGGATTATTTGCAGCCGTTTTTTGACAAAAAACCCAAAGGATTAATTTAATTAAAGAAAAAGTAAAGATCAAAATTTTATTTAGGCAAAGTAAAAGTAAAAGTAAGACCTATTTTTTAAGTAAAAGTAACAGTAAAAATATAATAAAAGTAATTTTGAAACGGAGCAAAACACCGGTTTTCGGTATTACAGAGCTTCACTCCAAAAGGTTTAAAATATTATTGTATAAATTTTATTTCACTAAGTTTTTTGGTCTTAGCGGCTTAAAAAAAATTCTCTTCTGCCACTTATTTTACAACAAGATCATAAGAAATCTATACTCATTAAACCTACTACTTAAAGTTGACTTTAATTAATGTAATGATTAGCACAAAAAAAATCAGAGTAAGAGTAAAAGTAAAAGTAATTAAAATTTCAAAAGTCGAGTAAGAATAAAAGCAAAACTAAGTGAAATTACAAAATCGAGTAAAAGTAAAAATAGAAGTAATCCAAAATCCGTTACTTTTATTAGTTTAAGTAAAAGTAAAGTAACTTTTTACAACACTACTTTAACAACATCTCGTCTTCGGAAAGCTCGTCTTTTAAACATCTCGTTTTCGGAAAATTCGTCTTTTAGATAGGATTTTGTGAACGCATTTTCAAAAAGGCGAGTTTTCGCCCAAACGATACAGTTTCACTTAATTTTTAGGCTTCGTTTAGATTTGCAAAAAACTATGGTGTTTGTTTATCCTTTAATTCAAAGAACACATCATGAAATACAAATTTAACACAATAAAATTTAGCTTGATTTTTGGGTGTTGCTTAGGCTTCGTTTTTCGGTCTTCAAGCAAAAATCAATTAATCAAAGTTTATCATTGTAAAATTTAATTTGATTTTTAGGTTTTGCGTTTTGCTTAAGCTTAAAGAAAAATTTGGTTTACATTCCACTGTTCAAGTCGCTAAATAGTAAAAACTTTGTAAAAGTACGTTTATAAAATGACACTCAAAAGACGAATTTTCTAAAAAAGAAATGTAGAAGACGAAAATTCCGGAAACGTTTTGATCAAGTAACTTCTTTTTAGCCAAAAATTGTAAAATCAATGCACATAAGCTTTTTTGTTTTTGCACAACTTTTTGTAATTTCTCGAGATTAATCGAAAACATAAAAAGCCCAAAAAATTTTCTATTATACATTAAGTTTTTTAAAAACATTGTGCAAGAAAAAACCCAACATTTCTAACACACGAAAATTTCTGTGCATATAGCACTGATTTCTTGCGCAGAGATTTTTCTTGCTCTAAATGCTTGTTTTTTTGTGTATTGCATTTACTTGCAAACGTAAAAGATAAAATAATAATATGCGCTGCGATACAGTGTAAAATTCGGTAAGCCCGAAAAAAAAAGCAAAAATGGTATGGTATTAAATTCGCACAAGTACGACTTTTCAGCAAAATTTTGTTGAAAAATTTAGTGTTTACCATTTTTGGTTTATAAATTCTTAGTTTTATTACAAATATATAATATTATAAAAGCTAAAGTTAAATTAGCAAATTTTTTATAATAAAAGTTTTATTGAATTTTTTTTTAAATACTCGTATTCAAAAAAATTTTGGACCGGGTCTATATAAACTGGCTCCGGCACTTTTGGTGGGAAAACTATGGTCCAGGTACTCGGGAAAACTCTTTTGGGCAGTGTCCAATTATTAATATTTTTAATTTTTAACAAATTTTATTAGAAAACTTTTTTCAAATTAAATTCCAGTTCATCCTAATTTTTTGTTTAAAAAAAATTTAGATTTGGTGTCTCTTGGGCGGTATAAAAATACTGGATTGGCCCAAAAAGGGGACTAACTCCACAGGGTTTTCCCGCCAAAACAAGAGGACCCACTCCTAATAATAAACCCTGATTAAAATTTTATGAATGTCAGTGTATTTTTAGCAATAAACTTAAAAATGTCAAAACAAAAAACCAGACATCAACTTGAATTTTTTTATTTATTTAAAAAATGTTTTAACATCAACTTTTAAAACTGTTTAAATGTCACCTAAAAATAAAAGCAAGAATATATATTCAAAGCAAATGTCCAGTTGTACATAAAACTTTTACAGAAAAATTCACAAATCAGCTAATTTACTAACAACCTTCACCAGTTCCTGTTAATTTCTGCTACGTAGCGATTTTGTAAAAATGTAAAAATACGGGTTTTGGTGTACGAAATATCGCTGTGCGAAGAAGAATTTTTATTGAGTGCACAACAAGTAGCTTGCACATGAAAAGTTAAATATTTCTTGTTAAATTTATTAAAAAATTACTGTACAGCCGAAAATTTTTTGGGATATATATTTTTGATATAAGTAATGATATTATAATAATTTTAATATTTATTGTACGTCTTATCAATAGATATTTATTGTGAAACCCTCATCTTGTAAAAAAATCTACAAATGGTTTTTAATGTCCAAATTTTTTAAAAAATTTTTAGAATAAGGATTCATAAATAAATAAATAAATAATAAGGATTCATAAATAAGGAATCTTAATTAAATAAAGAGTCTTAATAAGACCCAATATATAAGTATAATAAATATCTTCATATTAAAGCGATTAAATTAGCTATGTAAATAAAAATTTGTATATGTATAACGGTCAAAATTGTTAAGAAGCGCTTTCAAGTTAGAATTCTTAGGGGTCCTTACCCAGGTTTGCCCCGGCTCATTTGACAGCTAAAATTGCGAGCTAGCTAAACAGCTAAACAGCTAAAGGTCCGGGGCCGGGGTCGGAGCCGGGATGAAAAAAAAGTGCCGGGGCAAGCCGGGGCCGAGGCTCCGGTCGATCCCTAGAGCGCGGCTATTTCGGTTTTGAGAATAACTAGAAGTTTTGACAAAATAAACTGTGGCGTTACTTTTTAATTATGAAATATTGTACAAAAATGGGACAGCGTTTTCTATAAATGAAGCTTCACGGAGCATTAGTATAAACAAACAATAGATAGATAGATAGAGTCTGCATTGCTCATTATTTTTGGCATAAATAATGCTTTAATTATAAAACTGCCGATAATAGTGCTCCAACGACCATGCTGGATCTACAGAAATTATAGATTGTCGTTTGGTTAAACCTGTAGTCTATATCCACCCCCAAAATTTTCAGCCTTCCTATCTTTTTTTAAAGTTTATACTAAATATAGCAAAACTCCAGGAGATTCCCGAAGGTTTAAAATCTAAAAAAATTAAACCCTAATTGCCACCAATGATTGGGATTCTGCTTGTAAGCAACCGAATTAACGGCAAAAAATCGTTGACTTAAAAATTGTACGTTTTGGTTGCACGCGCATTTGTGAATATGCATAATAAATATCCCCCTTAAATCTTACGTGTGAAAATATTTTTGAGAAAAGATAAAAGACAAAACCTTTAGAAGAAAAAAATGGACAGTTATCCATGGCATCCCTGTCTTTATTGTTAAAATAAGGTCATGCCCGTTTTTTTAAAACTGGTTGCTAAACACTTTAAAAACCTTGTTCTGGCCACTTTTAAAGCTGTCTAACAACGAATAATATAAAAGAGTACAACATTGCGAAGGAAAAATGTTTAAACTGTTGTGGAATAATCACCTCCTCGTTGTGCGTTAGGGTGCCACCGCTACGCTTTTATGGTAGAACACCAGAGTTAGATTTTGACGGCAGCTCTTTTCTAATTAATTTTTACCAACGTAATTTGATCTGCTCATTCAATTTTTGACATTCATTTTTCTTAAAAAAATGTTATCGTCCACAATCATTAAATGACATCAATAAAATACATGTCAAAAATACATTATATTATAATAAAATTCATTAGCAAAAATATTCTATTTTTTTTATTTTTCATTTAGCGTATCTTGAATAAAGAACACTTTTTTAATTAAAAAGTTAAAAATTAAAAAAAAACTTTTTTCGACGTTCTGCGAGAGACTCGAACCTACGGTACGATGGGAGTCCGACACACTAACCACTCGGCTACTGGCCCTTTTGAAATCTCTCTCGTAAAAGATACTTTTAAACAAACGTTTCGAAATGTAGTTTCTCGGCGTTAAATCAAAAAAATTAAATGAAAATTAAAAAAATTGATTTGCTCAGATTTTAATGAAAATTTGTAAATAGTTAGACACAAGCCTAATCAATACTTTGAATTTATTTGATTAAAAAATTAATTCAGGATTTTTTTATTTGATTTTTTAAAACATCGATTTTTTTATTTTTCTTAAATATTTGAATTACGTTTTACTCCAAACCATATTTAAAAGTTGCCCCCTATTTTTCGTTAACTTTCTGTAAAATTGTAGGAAAAACTGAGCGAATCAAATTTTTTAAATTGCCAAAAACTGTTTTTTGAGCTTTAAATTTATCAAACTATATCTCGAAATAGAAAATTCGGTGAACGATGAAACTATTACCGTTGGATACATCATAATCTGAGCTTTCGATCGCACTATACTTTTGTCAGACAAAAATTAAAATCTAAGTTGATATCTGTGAGGTTCTACCTTAAGTTTTTAATCCTCATTCGCGATTTGTGGCTATATGTTTTGCGGCGTGGAAATCAAATTGGAAAAGGCTAAAAATTGAAGATCTTCACTTTCATTTGAGTTCAATTTTTTTCCAAGCACTCATTGGCTTAATGCTTGGGCAATCAATCGTTAACACTGAACAACTTCCGTTCAAATGAGAGGGTTTTGACCACAGCGAGTCATTGAAAGCAAAAAAAGCTCCCGAGCTTCCCCTTTTAAATGAACGATTTTAAGCTTGTTTAAATTTGAAATTTATTTGAAGATCTATCTGCATATTTAAAAATATTTTTATTTTTAATAAGTTTTAAAACAATTAACAAAAATTGTTAATAAAATAATCTATGGCGTCACTTTTTTAATTACCCATGAAATTAATACAAAATACGGCCGAGATCCACGGATTGCTCCGTGGCTTCTAAAACCAAAGATCAGCTCCGGTGGGAACATCACTGGTGTATTAGTAAGTGCACAGAGGATATGCGAAAAGATGGGCACGCGTAGCTTTACATTAAGCTGCATTGAGACTTTTTACATTTCACACCAGCTTTTTGACCTCAAAAATTGCAAATGGTTAACGAGACTGCATTTGAAGTAAACCATAGTTTTTACCAACAGTTTTACCCATTCTCACTAAAACTGGACTATGACCAAATACTATTGTTTAATAAATTTAGTGTTATTGAAATGTTCATGTTCATGTACTTGACATCAAAATTTAATTCGCAGCATATTTGTCTAAAAATTTATTTTTAGTTAGTGCCAAAATATTTGGGCATATTTTAAAGTATTTGGTTTCAAAACGTTTTTATTTGAATTTTAAAAAAAGATTATTTTTAGAAATTTTTTCAAAAAAATAGTATTTTTTCAAATTAAAAAAAACTGTAAAAAAAATAATGAAAACGGTGTGCGGAAGTTTTTGTTACAAAAACATAGTGTTATGTTTTTTAACACATTTTGGATAATTTGTCTTTTAGGTACAATTTTATGAACGTATTTTTCAAAGACGAATTTTCCAGCTAAACAAAAAAAAGTTTCCGCACGAGTAAAAAATTATCATAATAAGGTAAACTTATTGTTTACGTTTCGCTTAGCCTTAAAAAATACTTTTAGTCTTCAATTAAAAAACACGCCCTTAATAGAAATATACAACGATAAAGTTTTGCTTGATTTTTGGTTTTGCTTAGGTTTAGGAAAAAATAAAATTTCCAATTCCAATATAGCTCGTCTTACTCGGGACTCGATCCGAAGGCTTTCAGCATGCAAGACATGCGTTATGCCACTGCGCCACAACAACGACAAGAACGTATTTTTTTAAATTTATAACCAAAAACTGGAAGTTTTTTTGAAAATTATAACATTATACGAAAATTTGACTTTTTGACAATATTTATAAAAAAATACTATGCTATGCTAAAGCATAAGGGTTATGCAAGTTGGAATTTTTCAAATGTTTATGTATTCCTATGCTTTTTAAACCTTTTCACGATTTTCCGCAAAAGTCGACAAAAAATGGTATTTGCCAAAAATCAATGTTCTATCCAACTTATAAAATAGCGTACATCTATTTTTAATACATAATTTATTAAAAAGAAACAGTATGAATGACTGACTGGGCTGATAATCGTTTATAATAAAACATAATACATAAAAATATATATTATAAAAATATATAAAAACCTTATACAATACCAACTCTCTAAAACTTTTTTCTACTTTTTAATTTTTATGGACCCACTTAGCAAAACAAAATTTGTGTTGGCGGTGCCGCCATGAAAGAAAAATCCTTTCAGATTAGATGCATTTTATTGCAGAGTGAATTTTTAAAACTTCAAATACTACAAAATAATAAAACATCCATTCACAAAATTTGTATTAAATTAAAGCATTACGAAAAGCTTTTTTTATTAATCAACAAAGTTACATATGAAAAACCCTATTAGTTACGGAAAATCTACCTTAAAACAATCATAAAAATATTTGAAATTGTGTTTAATATTCTTTGATTTTGCGGCTGGACTGTCGAACTAAAATTTGTTATGCTAGGTAGATCCATTTCTAAATTTTGAATTGGTTAATAGTATAATTGTCTATATCGCATAATTATGCAATATTATATATAGATGAGAATATTTACAATTTTACAGCAGTTAATTCGTGGGACTGGGGCTATCATTCTTTTCCTTGGGACTGGGGCTATTGCTTTTTTTATTATCGCGTTTATCTGGAACAAATTTCTTTTCGAGGTTTTCACTTTTCACACTTTCAGATTTACTTCCATTACTTTTTTCACTTTTTAGTTTTTCCGCAGTTTTGACTTTTTCCACACTTTTGACTTTTTCCACACTTTTGACTTTTTCCACACTTTTGACTTTTTCCACACTTTCTTCATCTTTCTTGCCCTTTATTTTCTGCACCAACTTCCCTTTAATTTGTTTCTCCTTATTTTTTATTTTAAGCACCCAGGATCTGTCTTTAAAGGCGAACATTACCAGACGGTGAACCACCATCAGTACTGCAACAATAACGAGAAAAGTTAGAATCCACGTCAACGCGGTCGCTATTGCAATTCCAGATTCCGGCTTCTAAAAAAAGTTGTACGATGATGAATAGAGAACTGTTTATTATTATTATTGCATCAGTACAAAGCACTATTTTAGTTTCAAACAAGCTACCACCGTTTTAGACGATTCTTAGTCGTTTGTTCATCTTGTTGAACTCTCAACACGGAAATATTTTTCAATAAATACAAAATGTATTTATCCTTGTCGTGTTCGATAAATAGTTATTTCTGGGAAATCGCTATTTTAAACAATGTTTCTCTATTTTAATTTCTTACTTCGCTTAAAAGTATTTTGTTGGGGAATCTCATCGTTAAAAACCATACTGATACACGTTCGGTACGCGTTTTTGAAACGCGTACATAAAACTTTAAAAAATCTCTAAGAAATTTTTTTATAAAAAAAATAACATATATACTTTTAAAATATATTATGCAATTAAAAGCAAATAAAACCTAGCTGACCACGATGATTTGCGGTATTTAATCGACTATTTAACAATAAACCATATAAAATTTTCAGCAAAAACGATTTAATATTAAAGACTAAATGCCATATTTTGAAAATTATTTATCAATTACTTAATTTAAAACAAAAATGCATTTTAAAAGGGCTAAAGTTAACTAACGTTTATTTTCTTAAAAGCGGGAACTAAAGAAAACTGTGGTCAAATACGTTTAGAGAACTCGTCATTACCGAACAATTTTAATTGGCCCTCTCATGTCTCTCATACAAACTTATGAGGTCAGCCAGATAAAGTTTAAAATAATTATAAAACTAGTTCAAGTTTTATCTTGTAACCGGCGGCCGTGAAGATTAACTTTGAATTTGCATGTATGTCTTGATCCACTGCACAATTTGTCAAATTACGAAATCGTGATTATCAATCCATTCTCCACTGTCAGTAATATATATTTTGGTTAAAAGACCAGCAAACTTAGGACCCGTGTTATTGCCTGTGCTTCACGGTATAAGCTTGCTAACTGTAAATCCCATTTACCTTTACCGCACAAATGTTAAATCAAAAACACATCGCTACCAATGATTCTCCATTACAAGTTCTATCTATTTATGTTCTGAATTGCAAGTCAATATAAGTTTTCCTCAGCCGAGTTATGTTTTAAATAAAATTTGCATATACGTCATGATCAACCGCACAATTTGTCAGATCACAAAATCGACCTATGTTCTGAATTTCAAGTCATATAGATTTTATTTTGTCGAGTTATAATTGTTTTAAATAAAATTTGCATATACGTCATGATCGACCGCGCAATTTGTCAGATCACAAAATTGTGATAATCAATCGGTTTTTTGTTGTCAGTTGTATTTATGTTTCCAATTTCAAGTTATATAGATTTTATTTGGCCGAGTTATAATTTTTTTTAATAAAATTTGCATATACGTCATGACCGACCGCACAAATTGTCAAATCACAAATTCGTGATTATCAATCAATTCTCCGTTGTCAGTTGCATATATGTTCCGAATTTCAACTTATATAGAGGTGATTCGGCGGAGTTATTCAAAATCAAAAAAGCGTTAGGTAGTAACTCACTTACTTATTTACTTACTTACTTATTTACTTACTCATCTAAAGATAATATCCGGCGCCCACGGCCACCGGAATTATAAAATGACTCATTAAAGTTTAAGTATCAATTAATTACTAAGCTTCTTTAGAATAAAATTATACAATTGTTATAACTCTGTAAATAATGAATTACTCGTTAAAGTATTAGTATCACTTTGTTATTTAAGTTTCTTTAGAATACAATGATATTTAAACACGGATATCTTAAATAAATTGAATTTGTTAATATCTGACTATTTAAATAAAATTTCGCAGAAAGGAAGCGTATGGATCCAAAAATCTAAAATTCAAATTTTCGTTCAATTCCGAGCACTGATTAAAAAATAGGACTATTTTTTCAAAAAAAAAATACCGTTGTTGTTTTTTTTATTTTCGTAAGAAATTTTAACGGTTAATTTTTAACAAAAAACTATGTTTTAAATCCGAAAATGAGTTAATTACAATTTTAGTCCTTCTAAATTTATAACTGAAGTCTTGTAATTTAACGAGAAATGAGGATTGGTGGATTTTTAAAAAAAAACTATGAATCTACGTAGCATAACAAAGCTGATTTATGTATTTAAGCATGGAAAGTTTTTTCTTTTGATTAACCCAAACAATTTACATGAAAAACCTTAATCACAAAAAAATAGCTTAAAGCGATGATTAAAAATTGCAAAAATATTTGAAATTGTTGTATTATTGCTGTTAAATCTCCAGTTTAGAGAAAATTGGGTAAAAAATTTATTTATTTTATAACAAATTTTAATTCCGCGGTGGAACCGCCGATACAAAATTGTTATGCCAGATAGGTCCACAAAAAAAACACAAAAAAAAAACGACATTAAAAAACAAGTTTTTTTAAAGTCTATTTCAACAAGTTTTGTTAGATTAATATTTTGAAACTCGGTACAGATTTATATTATAATAGTACATAAAAATTTAATTTAATTTTAAGGGACGGGCATCTTGATTGAAGTAAGGGAGTTGATTATACAGTTAGTCATATGCAAAAAAATGATACTAATGTTTTTGCAAAAAGGAAAAATAAAGCCAAAAGCTTAAATTTTAAGTTTGAATCATAAAAAAAGTCGTTTGTGTTTTTGTGGACCTATCTGGCATAACAATTTTGTATCGGCGGTCCCACCGCGGAATTAAAATTTGTTATAAAATAAATAAATTTTTTACCCAATTTTCTCTAAACTGGAGATTTACAGTTCAATTTGAGTACGACAATTTACAAATATTTTTGCAACATCCGCTTTAACTATTTGTGTGATTAAGGTTTTTCATGTATAATTTTTTGGTTAATCAAAAGAAAAAACTTTTTCCATATTTAAATACATAAATCAGCTTTGTTATGCTAGGTTAACTATAATATTTTTTTTCAAAAGCCACCAATCAATTTTCTCTTAAATTACAACTATTATAAATTTAAAAGAAGACTAAAAATTCTAATTAACTCATTTTCGGATTTAAAACATAGTTTTTTGTTAAAAATTAACCGTAAAAATTTCATACGAAAATTAAAAAAAACAACAACGGTTTTTTTTTCGAAAAAATAGTCCTTTTTTTAATCAGTACTCGGAATTGAAGGAAAATTTGAATTTTAGATTTTTGGATCCATACTTCCTTTCTGCGAAATTTTATTTAAATAGTCAGATATTAACAAATTCAATTTATTTAAGATATCCGTGTTTAAATATCATTGTATTCTAAAGAAACTTAATAATAAAGTGATACTAATACTTTAACGAGTAATTCATTATTTAGAGAGTTATAACAATTGTATAATTTTATTCTAAAGAAGCTTAGTAATTAAGTGATACTTAAACTTTAATGAGTCATTTTATAATTCCGGCGGCCGTGGGCGCCGGATATTATCTTTAGATGAGTAAGTAAATAAGTAAGTAAGTAAATAAGTGAGTAAGTAACTTCCTTAGGCTTTTTTGATTTTGAATAACTTCTTGGAATCACCTCTATATAAGTTGAAAGTCGGAACATATATACAAATGACAACGGAGAATTGATTGATAATCACGAATTTGTGATCTGACAATTTGTGCGGTTGGTCATGACATATATGCAATTTTATTTAAAAAAAGCTATAACTCCGCCAAATAAAATTTTTATGACTTGAAATTCGAAACATAGATACAACTGACAACAAAGAATGCATTGATTATCACGATTTTGTGATCTGACAAATTGTGCGGTCGATCAGGCGTATATGCAAATTTTATTTAAAACAATTATAACTCAACAGAATAAAATCTATATGACTTGAAATTCAGAAAATAGGTCGATTTTGTGATCTGACAAATTGTGCGGTCAATCATGACATATATGCAAATTTTATTTAAAACAGAACTCGGCTGAGGAAAACTTATATTGACTTGAAATTCAGAACATAAATAGATAGAAATTGTAATGGAGAATCATTGGTAGCGTTGTTTTTTTGATTTAACATTTGTGCGGTAAAGGTAAATGGGATTTACAGTTAGCAAGCTTATACCGTGAAGCACAGGCAATAACACGGGTCCAAAGTTTGCTGGTCTTTTAACCAAAATATATATTACTAACAGTGGAAAATGGATTAATAATCACGATTTCGTAATTTGACAAATTGTGCAGTGGATCAAGACATACATGCAAATTCAAAGTTAATCTTCACGGCCGCAGGTTACAAGATAAAACTTGAACTAGTTTTATAATTATTTTAAACTTTATCTGGCTGACCTCATAAGTTTGTATGAGAGACATGAGAGGGCCGATTAAAATTGTTCGGTAATGACGAGTTCTCTAAACGTATTTGACCACAGTTTTCTTTTAGTTCCCGCTTTTAAGAAAATAAACGTTAGTTAACTTTAGCCCTTTTAAAATGTCATTTTTGTTTTAAATTAAGTAATTGTATAAATAATTTTCAAAATATGGTATTTAGTTTTTAATATTAAATCCTTTTTGCTGAAAATTTTATTATGGTTTATTGTTAAATAGTCGATTAAATACCGCAAATCATCGTGGTCAGCTAAGTTTTATTTGCTTTTAATTGCATAATATATTTTAAAAGTATATATGTTATTTTTTTTATAAAAAAATTTCTTAGAGATTTTTTAAAGTTTTATGTACGCGTTTCAAAAACGCGTACCGAACGTGTATCAGTATGGTTTTTAACGATGAGATTCCCCAACAAAATACTTTTAAGCGAAGTAAGAAATTAAAATAGAGAAACATTGTTTAAAAATAGCAATTTCCCAGAAATAACTATTTATCGAACACGACAAGGATAAATACATTTTGTATTTATTGAAAAATATTTCCATGTTTGGAGTTCAACAAGATGAACAAACGACTGAGAATCGTCTAAAACGGTGGTAGCTTGTTTGAAACTAAAATAGTGCTTTGTACTGATGCAATAATAATAATAAACAGTTCTCTATTCATCATCGTACAACTTTTTTTAGAAGCCGGAATCTGGAATTGCAATAGCGACCGCGTTGGCGTGGATTCTAACTTTTCTCGTTATTGTTGCAGTACTGATGGTGGTTCACCGTCTGGTAATGTTCGCCTTTAAAGACAGATCCTGGGTGCTAAAAATGAAAAATAAGGAGAAACAAATTAAAGGGAAGTTGGTGCAGAAAATAAAAGGGCAAGAAAGATGAAGGAAGTGTGGAAAAAGTTAAAAGTGTGGGAAAAGTCAAAAGTCTGGAAAAAGTCAAAAGTGTGGAAAAAGTCAAAACTCCGCATAAAACTAATGAAAGTGAAAAAAGTAATGGAAGTAAATCTGAAAGTGTGAAAAGTGAAAACCTCGAAAAGAAATTTGTTCCAGATAAACCCGATAATAAAAAAAGCAATAGCCCAAGTCCCAAGGAAAAGATTGATAGCCCCAGTCCCACGAATTAACTGCTGTAAAGAATGTAAATATTCTCATCTATATATAATATTGCATAATTATGCGATATAGACAATTATACTATTAACCAATTACAAAATTTAGAAATGGATCTACCTAGCATAACAAATTTTAGTTCGACAGTCCAGCCGCAAAATCAGAAAGAATATTAAACACAATTTCAAATATTTTTATGATTGTTTTAAGGTAGATTTTCCGTAACTAATAGGGTTTTTCATATGTAACTTTGTTGATTAATAAAAAAAGCTTTTCGTAATGCTTTAATTTAATACAAATTTTGTGAATGGATGTTTTATTATTTTGTAGTATTTTCGAAGTTTTAAGAAATTCACTCTGCAATAAAATGCATCTAATCTGAAAGGATTTTTCTTATGGCGGCACCGCCAACACAAATTTTGTTTTGCTAAGTGGGTCGATGAAAATTAAAAAGTAGAAAAAAGTTTTAAAGATTTGGTATTGTATAAGGTTTTTATATATTTTTATAATGTATATTTTTATGTATTATGTTTTACTATAAACGATTATCAGCCCAGTCAGTCATTCATTATTGTTTCTTTTTAATAAATTATGTATTAAAAATAGATGTACGCTATTTTATAAGTTGGATAGAACATTGATTTTTGGCAAATACCATTTTTTGTCGACTTTTGCGGAAAATCGTGAAAAGGTTTAAAAAGCATAAGAAAATTTAGTAAACATTTGAAAAATTCCAACTTGCATAACCCTTATGCTTTAGCATGGCGTGGTATTTTTTAACTAGAAAGCGAGGGGGGTTCGATCCCCCCTAGAACCCCCCTCCTAGATTTTGAAATTTCATTTACCCGGGGTAAACACCCCCCCTAGCTTTTTGACCGTGTTCATCTATGACTCTGGTAAATAAAAGACATTGCTATTAACTTCCACTAGCCGAAATGTATATTCCCAATTATTGGTAGAGTTTCTTTTAACTTTCAAAAATAAAAAAAATATATCATGAATAATTGTAATTTTGTGAAAAAATTGCACAGAGGGGAGCGTCTATTAAAGTTTTAAAAAATACTAGACCGTTGCCACTACGCCTCGCCTCATCATTTCTATTAAAAAATAGTGATTTTGAAATTAAACTTTACAGTTAGTATTTTTTAATAGAAATGCATTGATGTTCATGTATAAACAGTTCGTACTCTGCTATTTAAAAAAAAACTAGAAAACAAAACCATTAAACGATTTGCTGTAACAGGTGAATCTAAGTTATGGTATAAGAATTTACAGAAACATTACCAAGCAAGGTTGTTAAAAAAAACATCAATTGGCGGTGGCGGGGGCCTTAGATGAGTGCCTTAAAAATGTAATACTTTTTATTTGATGTTGTTGTTGTTATAATCAGATAGTGTGCAGGAATGTTGCTACATCTATTGGTCGTTCCCAGAGATCCAAGGTTGAAAAAGCTGCAGGATGTTGCGGGCAGTTGAAAATGTGGAGGAGATTATGAAGTCCTTGATTGCAGTCTGGGCATAAATTTTTTCATTTCGCTATTGATTTTATTTTGGTAAGAAAAGAGTTTGTGACAGTAGCTGGAGCGAAGTTGGGCCAGGGTAGACCTGGCTGATCTGGGTAGTTGTAGTTCAGAGTGGTAGATTTCCGGTGGGTGGGTTCTTAGAAGAGAGTTTGGCTGGAGTTGTTTGATTATTTCATTTGTGAAGTAGGTGCGAATATTGTTGTTGATTTGTTTTCCTGTTAGACTAGGGTGATAGAAGCTGACGGCAATTAGGCCGTATTTTGACTGTAGTGTGTATTTCATTGTTCTTGGTCTTTTGTTGTTTTCTGTTATTTTGTAGCTGGGGTGGAATGGTTGTTTTGTTTTTGCTAAAAATTGGGTAGATAGAAGCGAGCCATTTTCGTAAATTGGGCCGTTTTCACATTGGACGCTTGGTGCTCGCTTGGTATCCGAGTTTAACCTCTGATCATGGGTGGACAAGGGAAAGAAGGATTGGGGGGAGGTAATATATACTTTTTACTGGAGGGGAGGGTGGACTTCATTTACCCCATGCCCATACATGGGAAGTTGGCCCGGAGTAGGGAGCATAGATGTTTTGGGGGGGACAGAGGGGTCCACCCCCCAGAGCCAAATTTTGGAACCCCCCTAGAAAAAATCCAGGGCCCCCCTGCCCCCTCCCCCCAAAGCTCGAGCGTCCGGCCTGACACCCCCCCTAGCGAGGCTGACCCCCCCTCGCCTTCCGACCAATTTGGAAGTATATTTTTATTTACTGTTAAAAACACGGTTTTTTAGTTAAAAACAGTGTTAAAATACACCTCATAGGCCTAAATAGGCAGTTTTAGTACATAAAATTTAATATTAGACCTAAAAAAACTTAAATTATTGAGTTCAAAAAATTTTGTTAAAAAATTGGACCCCCCCCCCTGACCCCCCTAAATTTGAAATCTCGTACCCGGGGTCGACCCCCCCCCTAAAAAGCCAGGGGGGTCCGCACCCCCCTGGACACCTCCCCCCTCCTAAAAAATTTTGGCCTTCCACCCGGGAGTGGACCCCCCTAGCGGACCCAACCAAAAACATCTATGGTAAGGAGAGGTAAACCCGTTTTGGGGAAAGGGTTAAAATCATAGGTGGGCAGCCTCTCGGATTTTGGTGGGGGGTATAGGGGGGGTCAAATTTTAGGGGGGGTGTCCAGCAAGACCCAAATTTTGAGGGGGGGTGTACCCAATATTTCCGCGCTGCCTTAAAATGAGCTTAAAACGCGTAAAAAAACGTAAAACAAGATTATAAATGCTTTAAAACTGTGTAAGATTAAAATAAGACCTTATTGTAACTTATAAATTTTATTTTTTTAATTCTTTTAATAATAATGTGCAATGGCGCAGTCAGGATTTCATTTCAGGGGCGTCGGTCTGGGGGGGGGAAGAAAAAGTGTTGTCAAAGCGGCGCGAAGCGCCGCCGCCTGCGCCGCGTAGCGGCGCCAGCCGACGCGAAGCGTCGGCCGGGGGGTCTGGGGGTGTCCCCCCAGCCGCCGGAGGCGAAAATTTTTTAAAATATATACTAAAAACGGCTTAAAAATCGTCTCCTGGTGATCGCGTGAACATACATTTTACTTTTGTTTTTTTACCTAATTTCTACATAATTTTCTGTGATCTTAAAAATTCAGTCAGGGGGGTTCGGGGGGAACAATGCCCCCTGGAGGAGAAAATTTATAATTTGAGGCGCTAAAATACACTAGAAATTTTAATTCCAAATGATACTAATTACAAAATTTAAGGTTTTTTATAGCTATACTATACATTTATAACATGTGTTTAAAACGTTAAAAAAAGGATAATAGTGTTTATAGTAGTTTTATTAAACATGTATGCCTTAACTACTGAATGGGATAATCGATTTGCAATTGAAAAACTAAGATAAATTGCCAATTTAAACTGCCCGCGTAGCGGGGAAATTTAAACTGCCCACGTAGCGGGGGAATTTAAAGGTAATAAAAGGTAATGAACGGGGAAATAAGGTAATAAACACTCCGCGCGAAGCGCGGAAAAATTTTTTAGTCCTTTTATAACACTTAAAAATTTTTCTTTGGGAGGCGAATTTGGGGGGGGGGTGTCCCCGACTACCCCAAATTTAAGGGGGGTGTCAGCAAAATCCGAAATTTTGGGGGGGGTATAACCCCCCCCAAACCCCTCCCCTGCCCACCTATGGTTAAAATCTAAGAAACGCATTTACTCCATATCGTTTTTTTTTTCTAGAGTGCATATTACCCATATCCTTTTTCGATTTTAAACAAAAAATAAGTAAAAAACGTCAATTTTAGGTCAAAAGCCCTTTTTATAGCATTCTTGAGCTTTTTACTGCTTAAAACATTTATTTTGACCTTAAAACTTAAATTTGGACCTGGAGGCAGTTAGAAGTCATTTTGAAGACATTTTCTTGTTTATTTTTCCAAACCCCCCCCCCCACCACTTCTGAGTCGGGGGCTTAAGGTCTCTCTGGACAGTTTTTATTGCAGAGCGTTCAGTAGTAAACCAATTGCAATAAATAGCAAAAATTACCCATTTTTATTTACACACAATTTACTTTTGAATCATTATACTTATAGACTAATAGAGTATTATAATATTTTAAGATATTCAAATGACGAAAATTTGACTAATTGGCGAAAAGCAGGCAACAAATCCTGATTACAATAATGATATTTTTTTGAATTTATGTTAAATAAATTTTTAAAATTGTAAAAAAAATTAAAAAAAACATTTTAAAATCAAAAAAAAAATTTGTGGTGTGGCCAAATACGTTTTATGTGGGAATCGATCTCGGGACCTTTCAAAAAATTTGACACTGCTACCATGGGGTGATGAGCTCTAAAAACGATTTATAAACCACCCTTCTGAAAAAAACTGATAAAACTACGACGCACGACAGAACTATTTATGCGTTAAAAAATAGAAAAGATGTTATGGCCTTCCAAAAATTATAAATTTCAATAGAAATATACTATCTGGAGCTTTAAATTTTACTAAATTAAATTAAATCAAAGTTTTAACGAAATTTTGAAAAAAATTAACCCCCATTTTTCACGGAAAATTCTTTATTAAACCATAAATACAACAATATTCAGTTTAATTTTTACGTACGTGAAAGAGAGTAACTGTGTCTCACTATTGGAAGCATTTTTTTAAATAAATAGTGTGTAGTTAATATTTTTGGGGGTTTTAAAAAAAATTTCATTGCAATTTGATTTTTAATATCAATTATTTCAATTACTTACAATAATATAATGAATGTTCACTTTATAATCGTGATATTTCTGCCTTTTTAACACTCATATAAATTTTTTAGTGAAATATTACTGTATTTCACTAGATCTGGTATGCCAAAAATGGCGATTTTCCATACTTAAGAAAACTGTCCGGAGAGACCTTAAATCGCATATTACAAAATTTGGGGGGAAGGGTATTATATAAAATATATTATATAACTGCCGACGTATGCTTCACCCATACATGGGCACGGGGGGGGTTAACCTAACCCCCCCCCCCCAAATTCTCAGAAGGGGGGTTTAAGCCCCCCACTCAGAAGTGGGGAGGGAGAAAAAGTTAAACCCCCTCAATTTTGGAAAAATGAAGAAAAAAAATGTCTTTAAAATGACTTCTAACTGCCTCCAAACTTAAGTTTTGAGGTCAAAATGAATGTTTTAAGCAAGAAAAACCTCAAAAATGCACTAAAAAAGGCTTTTTGACCTAAAATTAGCGTGTTTTATCTATTTTTCTTTCAAAATCGAAAAACGATATGGGTAAAATGCACTCCAGAAAAAAAACGATATGGGTATTTTGCGTTTCTCGGATTTTAACCCCCCCCCCCCTCCTAATTTGGATTTAACCCCCTCCCACTCCGGACCAACTTGCCCATGTATGGCTTCACCCCCCTTCCTCCCACCCATTTTCATCAAAACTTACGTACACTTCCGTACGACTTATTATGAGCTTTTTGCCATCAAATGGTGAATACTCAAAATTATTACGGCCTGAACATAAATAACGGCAGGACGTCGGGGCATATTTTTGGTTGACCATAGCGGAGTTTCTCTTGACTTCTTGATTTGTATAAACCATGCATGGGCACAAGGGAGGTTGGGGGGTACAAATTCTGAGAAGGGGGGTTTAACCCCCCCCCCTACTCAGAAGTGGGGAGGGGGGAAAAAGGTTAACCCCTCCAATTTTGGAAAAATGAAGAAAAAAAAATGTCTTTAAAATGACTACTAACTGCCTCCAAACATAAGTTTTGAGGTCAAAATGAATGTTTTAAATGGTAAAAAGCTTAAAAATGCCATAAAAAGGGCTTTTTGATCTAAAATTAGCGTTTTTTATCTATTTTTTCTTTAAAATCGAAAAACGATATGGGTAAAATGCACTCCAGAAAAAAAACGATATGGGTATTTTGCGTTTTTAGGATTTTAACCACCCCCCCCCTAATATGGGGTTAACTCCCCCCCACTCCGGACCAACTTGCCCATGTATGGTATAAACAAAAAATAATTATTGTATAATACACAGTGTCATACACGTATAGTTTTACGCAATTAGCTTACGTAGAACCGGCTATTTTTTAAAACATTCAATAATAATTACTTATCATCAATATAAACTTGATCTTTAAGCTGCCTGCTGAGTTTGGGATGACAACTTTTGCCTTTGGTTTTGTTCTCAGCTATTCCTATAAGGCGTTCTATAACAGCTCTGCTCATAAGCTTATCGCAATGTGTATGATAGTCAAACAGTGTAGTTTTCCGCTTTCCATGACGTCGAGCTGCAAAAAAACACAGTATTTTTAATTTATTTTAGCAACGTTTTCAAAAATTACTTTCTTTCCCAAAATCCGAGAGGTTCTCTTTCTAACCTTTGCTTGTGGTTTCCATGTCTTCTACGCTTATACATAAAAAGGGAACACAAATCACAGTAACCACCTGTGTCAGCCACCTCAGTAACCCCTGAGCCCCCAGTCGGGGCGAGAGGCAAAGCCCCTTGTCAAGGGGGTCGGGGCGGGGGGGGGGGCACAATCGTAGGTGAGGGGGAAGGCAGGGTGGGGTCCACCCCCCTAGCCTCGAAATTTTGGGACCCCCACCCATAGACGAAAATCTAGCCCCCCCCCCTCCCCCAAATTTCCGAATTTTTTACCCTTGACCCCCTCTAGAATTTGAAATCTGACCCCCACCTCCCCCCTCGGGATTATGTCATTGTACTTCGTTCAGTTACGTATTGCTATTTATATTTTTTGTAT
>JASAMX010022201.1:0-26300 GCA_030248175.1 Microlaimidae sp. YZB2_3
AGGTTTTACCTTTGTCGTACGAAGGTTTCACGGTTTTAACGAGGGAAAAGACCATCACGGGAGCTTAAAACTGTTTTTTAAAAATTAATTTAGAAAATTTTTCAATAATAAGCTTTGAAAAATATTTCAAAAATCTAAGACAAAATTATTTCAAATGACAAAAAATATGTAAAGATATATTTTTTACTCAATGCGATTAACGTCGTTAAATATTCGAAAAAAAAATCAAAATAAAATTATTTTAACGGGCCTAAATTATTTAAAATATATCGTATAGTTTAAAAAACAGAAAAACATTATGAGCGGCTTTTATTTTATTTTATCTCCAAACCTTTTGGAGTATGTAATAAATTTTCCAGTTAAAAAAATCAAAAAGTTTAACGGCACGATCTGTTTAATAAAATACTTTTTAAACTTCATAATTTAAACTGAAAGTGAATTGAATTCAATAGGCGAGAATTAGTTTCTATTAGCTATGTCATTTAATAATCTGTGGGTGACCTCGAATTAAATTAATCATTCTGGCATTGTGATATTTGAAAAAAAAACTGTAAATTAAAAATTTATTTTATACTAAAAACATAAAAACGATAAAAACACTTGAAACATAATTTTTATACTAACATTTAAATTTGTTTAATTAAAACTAAACAGAAAATGATATTAACTAAATTAAAAAGCATCAAAAAGTGTCATCAAATAAAAAAACGAGTAAAACTTTTGTTGTTGACACCCATGTTTAAAGATTTGGACTTTTGTTTGTAGACTAAGACTTGTACCTTAAAACTTTTAGTTCAGATAAAATAAAATAAGACAAAAAATTTATTGTACATGTCATAACATAATATCAATACAATATACAAAAACGAACATAAAATTGAAATTAAAATCACAAAACAAAAAAATATTGTATGGGTATTTTACCTATATTTTTAAGAAAACGTATTTTAGATTAAATAATTTTGGAAGTTTCTTAATAACTGTTTTAGAGGAAGGAGAATTAATAGTGTCTTTGGGTAAGGAGTTCCAAATTTTGCACAACGCAGTAAAAACAATATTTTCTTGCGTCAATTCTTGTGGGTTTTTTTTCATGTTTTAACCCATTAGAACGGGTTTTGCAGTTATTAATTATATATTAAAATATTTCTTTTTGTTAATATCTAGTTTATTATTAAGTACTTTATAACAAAAAGCTAAATCACGGCTTAACAGTTAAATTCTTACACGATAAAACATCGTTTTTAATTATTTTATTATTTTCCCTGAGGTATTTAAGCATTGCATCGCAGACTAAAGCTTCCGTAATTATAAGATTTTGGTCTATCTTATGTAAATTAAAAATTGAACTGACTCATATCGCTACTTTTAAATTAAAACGAAATTCAAAACATTCAATGGTTATTCTAGCTGTATTTCTACGGACTTCAGGCCGCGTAATAAAATTAATTCAAAATACAATGAGCATTTCCGTTATTGTTTTTTTAATTTTTTATAATTATCTTGCGCGTTGGCTGTCGCGACCGCTCTGTCGTTTCTACAGTGCCTTTGAGTTTAATTGGGATAACAATAGTCCTTTTCATAGTTTTGAAACCGTAGAAGTAAAGTAAGCATTCTTAACAAACAAATTTCCTAGCGGTAAAGCCATACAATTAGCAACTTGCATCCAGTAGTAGGCAGGTTAATTGTCTGGAGTCTTAAAGAGTTTTGCAGGTAGTTTTTTTAAATTTTTTGCGCATTTTTTCTGCGGAAAATCTAACTGAGTTTATTCTAACATTTTCATTTACTCTTACAAGAAATTTAGGAATTAAACCGTTGTCAACAGAAAAAAACTTTTCCAAAAAATTGTTTAATAGTTTGGCTTTTTCTTCGGATTTTACAGCCACATTGCCGTCAGGTTTTTGTAGAAGCTGGATTTGCGTGGTAGATTTCATTTTTTTAACTTGCATAATTACTTTCCTATATAATAATACAGCTAAAATAATTATTAATTAATGTATTCTCAGAAATAAATTAATTTTTTTATCCACTGCCTTGCGTACTACAAAGATTTCTTGAAATATGAATCAAAATGTATAAAAATATCATCTATCTTTGCATTCCATTTTATTGTTCGTGCATTTTGTTAAAGGGTCACCCAATTTTTAAGATCTTTTAAAAACATGTTGGGTAGACAGTATTTTGAAAAATATATGCCGAATTTACTTTTTAGTCTAATGAATGAATTAAAAAAATTTTCAAAAAAACAGTATTTTTAATGTGTGTGATAGAGTTCTGAGAAAAAAACCATTGTTTTAGGCCGAACAAAAAAAACCATTGTTTTGACTATTTTGTCACAACTTAATCTATGCTCATGAACCGCTGAAATTTCAGGTATATTAGGCTTATTAGTTTTAGATGAAATGCCTAAGTGTTCTGATATTCTAAGGCCAAGGTGGCGAGTAGTGCACCCGCAATAAATGGTTTTACAGCCACTACACGACAATTTAAATACTATATTAGAATTCAAGTTACTAGGGATTTTATCTTTAGTCATAAAACAATTACTTAAACAATTACTAGACCAAAATCAATCTCAAACAAACTTGGGGAAAGTGTAGAATTTGCATATTTATAAAAACTGTTTATGTTGTTTTTATCAACAACATTATTTTATTTTTTTTTTAATGTGAAATTTTTGAAGAGCTTTCTTGTACATTTTATCACATTTTACTAGAAATATTTGTCAGCTTGTGATCGTTTAGTTTTTCTGTGAAACCTTTTTTTTTAAGATGAACAATATGCCGAGAATAACTTGGTTTTTGGTTTTTTACAGTTTTAAAGGAGCACTGTCACAAATCAAATTCCTATAACGCCCGAACCGGACTGCTCCTTTAATACTGAACCGATTCAGCTGAAATTTAAAAATGTTGTAGCCTTGTAGTGGAGCACTCTAAATACCAAAGTTGAGTTAGGTAGGTTTGGTATTAAAGGAGCAGTCCGGTTCGGGCGTTATAGGAATTTGATTTGTGACAGTGCTCCTTTAACAGATACATATTTATCAAAACATTTGTTAATAATATCACAAAAAGACTAATATAAGGATTCTACAGTATTGGCGGTGGAAAAAATGTTTTCCCAATTTACACTCCTAAGTTCAACTTTAATAGATTTAAAATCCGCCGATTTAAAATTTTTGTATTTTACTTTCAGTGGTTTACAACTGGTAAAATTAAAATTAAAATTAAAACTTATTACTACATGGTCACAATTTGATGACAAAGGCTCATATTCATTTAAATCAAAAACCAGTTTTTTTTGATTACTAAGCGCTAAATGTAAAAATTTTAAGTAGAAAAATTTACTAATTTTCTAATAATAGTTTGTTAACTCGTTAGCTTCGTATTTCTTCATCATATGAAATTTTCCATATTGATTTGCAAGTTTTAAAATTCTGTTTATGTAAAAATGGCTTTTCACTTAGTTCTATTGATGGTTAAATTAAGAAGTTTTTGGATAAAATTTTATGTGTCACTAGTAAGAAGGTTTTATCGGTTAAGAAAATATAAGTTAATATTGTTGTAGCTTATTTAGGACTAGGTTCGATACGTTTAAGTTCTAAAATGCGTAAGTTGTTTTATGGACATTTTCCCCAGGTTCATTTGAGATTAATTTTTGGGTATACTAAACGTTTAATTGTTTTATGTTTAAAAATAAATAAATATCCTATGCGTTAGTTACATGCCTGGACTCCCTGGGTTCAACTGCCGGATTTGTCTTTTGAGATTTTTGACTGACAGGAACCACCACCCAAAAATCAGGAAACAATCCCGGCTGCTGTTTAACAAAATGCGATATACCACGCTCTCTCGTCAAGGCATCTCGTTTTTGGTAGAGGTGTTCAATAAGTTTACGTTCCCTAAACGTATAACTGGGCCTTAAGAAAACATTACTGAAATCCAAACTTGATTTCAAAATCAAACGCTTGCTAAGTACATTGGCACATTCTGCCGAACGGTTAAATCGCAATTTAAGGAGCCTAGCCCGTCCATTTGAATCTTTTCCCATTCGAAAAGCTTCCTGGGTGGCAGGCGGATCAACCCCGGAATCTGCGAAACACGTTTGTAGCAAAAGCGACGCCTGATCAATGTCAGAAATGTCCTCTTTTTCAGCCAGGCCTTTAACAACCAGAAATTTTTTATTTTTCTCCTTTTCCATCTCTTCTTGAATGATAGGGCGGACCATTTCCGCCAATTGCTCCTTAGACGGTAGGACATCCTGCTGGCGGTGGCTACGGTTTCGCATCCGACGTCATCGCTGAACTTTAGTAGTTTTACGCATTTTCAAAGCATCCATGTCAGCTTTAAGTTGAGCAACCTCATTTCGTAGACTTTTAAGGCTGTCGACACAGTCACGGCAAGGAAAAGCGTACGGTAAAGATTTAAAAACATCCGTCGGAATTCCAGTGCAGCTCACATGATATGGGTTTGAGCAGATCGCACACGGAACGCAGTTCTTTAAATCTTTCTTATTAATTTTTTTCCGGAAAATTCCACAAGACATGGTAATATAATGTTGACATAGTTTATGGAAAATAAAACAGCTGATTAGAGGTTCCTCGCTGAGTGGACAGAGTTAACAGCGTTAGAAAAAATACTGAATATAAGATTATAGTTTATAAAAAAAGTTCGATTTTAAAGCCAAATGAGGAAATAAGAAGAGTTTTGAAGAGCGGTAGATTTAGCAGAAAAAGCTACGAATTTTTCAGTATAAAATATATCCAGATTAGAAGCAGATAACAAAATAAATAAGTTGAATATTTTATTTAGTGATTTACGGATGACCGCAAAAACAAACAGACCGCATGTTCAAGTTCGAAATTTAGATTTACATAAATATTGAAGAGATAGAAGACGTTTCAGATCCGGACTCTGAATCAGATTCAGAAATCTGAATAGGTAAAAGATTGGTAAAAATTTCTTTTGTGACGTTCAGAAGTATGTGGTCAAAAAAACAACAAGTTTTTTGCATTTTCTATTTATAGTTTATTTGATTAGAAATGAAGACTTCCAAAGTCAAAGTGTTTATCCAACTAACCATGTAAGTAAAATATTACAAAATTTTCCAACCGATCACGGTCGCTTATTAATCACAGTAACAATCATTATGTAAAACCAAGTGTAGTTGAATGCAATTTAAAAGTTTTGTTTAACCCGTTCCCGTAATGGCCTTTACCACCAATACAACCGTGAGACTTTCGTACGACAAAGGTGAAACTTTCGTCTCACAGTGGTGGCATTTTTGTATGACAAATATCGTACGTAAACCTTACCGCAGTAAGCTCTTCGCATGACCTAGGGGTTACTTCCGTCATACATAATTTTTTGTGTGCGAATAGTACCCAGTGAGCGAGCAAATTGAAATGGTTTAAGCTGTACGGTAGCAATATGCATATTTTTGTAACATGAAATGTCCTACGTAATACACTGTATTTGTGACAAAAATCTGCATATTGTCACCGTACCGCTTTAACCATTTCAATTTGCTCGCTCACTGGGCACTATTCGCGCAAAAAATTAGATATGACGGAAGTATGACATAGGTCGCACAAACGTTTCACGGTTGTAACCGAGGAAAAGGCAATTACGGGAACGGGTTAAACACCAAAAGAAAAAAACCTATTTAGGATTTTGTTTTTTTAATTTTAAATTTGTAATTGTTAATTGTTCCTCTATCGGTGCACTACATTTGGAAACCATTTTGTTAATAAATTAACATTTTCATGAATTTACTCTATTTTTTGCGTTTTTAATTTAAAACAATTACCCCGATTACGATTTTTATCGAAAATAAATAGATCATTTAGATTTATACTAGTTTTATTATGTTATATTTTATAACACTCTCCTATGTAATGTTGCGCTTTTAGCGTCTGTATATTTAAAACGTTTAATTTCTTTTTATAATTAGCATTCTTCAAATAATATCTTTTATAAATCACCTGGTGTAATATTATTGCACACTTTTAAGCATTTATATGTCTTTCTGTAAATACGGATTCCAAACTACCCGTGCGTAATTCTTCAGGTCAGGTAGTGCATAAAGTGATATAGGCGCGAAGTAAAGTCTACGAAATTTGATTTAAAAGTCCTGAAAACTTAAGAATATATTGTAGATGCTTTTTTCGTTATTATCTTTCAATTTTGAACTAATAATATCTAGCCTGTGCCCTTCATTAACTCACGTATCAAATCTTACACGGTTACCTTTTTAAATCATCATAACATGAGTTTTCACACAATTTTCCGCATATATTTGATAACAATAAATTTTTTATTTGACAAACAAAAGAGTTTCAAGCAACATTTTTTCCACGTCCTGCTTCTTCGAACCAACTCTAAAGTTTTGCACCAATGAGTGTTTATCCCTTATTAATTAGCACGTTTAACGTTGGTCAAAAACGTTCAATTTAAACGAACTTTTGCAGTGTTGAAGGTTTTAACAAACTTATGAGGCCATAAAATTACTAAAGTTGATTGATTTTACTTTATTATTGTTTTTTTGCTTTTGCGTGCGGTTGTACTAATTTTCATTCCCAACTGGCAGTGACAATGTTTTCTACAGAAAGCAAAGAGATTCAGGCACTTAATACTAAGGTCGCTTACAATAATGGTGAGCTATTTTAAATCCTTTAAGCAACTAATGTCTGTGTATTATTTACTCCGGCGATAGTTCTTTGTGGATTTGTTAACATTATTAACAAATACTCGATCCAGGAATCTTTAGTATGAAAGACGTAAGATCTGCCACTGCACCAAAGCCTCGTCCGTACATACATCTAAACTGTGCACGTTCCCAGTAATTTTTTTTTATCATAACGGACTAATTGACCATCGATCCATCTAGCTTGAAATTCAGGTTTCGCTTGGGGTTAAGAAAAATAAACCCGAAGGTCACTTAGTATACACTAAACCCTAGAACTAAACCCCAGATTAACCAACCTCGCAATTTGTGGTGAAATTTTTCCTTTTTGTTTAAGTGGGTTTAATGATTTAAAATTTAGGATATTGGGCAGAAGTAGTAAACACCAGTACAAGATTTCAAATTACATTGGATGTGTCTCAATTTAATAAAAATGACCTAAAAGTATGAATTTAATACATTACTAAATTTGAACAATAATTTTAAATTGATTTTGTCATTTTTAGCCTACCTATCAAGAATATAAAAATAACCACATGAAAGTACCACAACCAAAAATATATAACATAATAATAAAGGAAAAATATGTGACTTCATATATTTCTCAGACATATTGAGTGCTCTTATTAGGGCCCGCCCTAATTAAAGCGCGCTCCTATTAGGGCACTCGAATGTGCTAATTAGGGCCCTGTTTCTGAAAGGAGGGCCATTATTAGAGCGCGGAAGAGCTCTCATTAAGACGCTCCCTAATAAGAGCGCGCTCTTATTAGGGCGCGCCCTTATTAGCACACCATGGCCCTAATAAGGGCGCGCCCTTATTAGCGCACTTATCGATTTAAAAAAAAAAGATTTTTTATAAGCCTGTTTTATGCAATCGTTTTCGGAGCTGCGATGGCTCAGTGGTAGTGATTCAGCCTACCACTGAGCAACTGTTTTCTTTTAATTTAACATAAGTAACCCACCAAAAAAATAGTCATTTATTTTTGTTATGGCTTTTTGGAATTTATACTTGCATTTGATACACCATAACAATTAAGTAGTTTAGCATTCCAATTTAGTTTTTGTTAAAATGGAAAAGGTGTGAAAAGTTTATTTTGCTGAAAATTATGGTATGACCCTAAATAATTAGAACTCTCGCAGTAAAATCAATTTTCTTAAAAAAAAAACCACTGTTCCGTGCAACCTTTTATTTTTTTTAAATTAAGACTGACTATTCGCATTTTATTTAATGCACAAATAAATCTTATCATTAAAAAGCAAGTATAAGATAAGTATTTATTCATTTTCATAAAACTAACACTAAAGGAATTAGTTTTAAATTTGTCATGATTATTTAGCTCATATTTCAACAGGATTAACATTTAAAAATTTTTTAGGTTAGTTTTCTATTGTTATGGTGTACCAAATGCGATAAATATAATTTTCAAAACACAGTAAAAAAAACAAACGACTATTTTTTTGGTGGGTTACTTATGTTAAATTAAAAGAAAAATAATAAAACAAAAAATAAGATTTAAATTTTTTTATGACAATTTTTTGTAAAGAAAAAATTTTAAAAAATCTACCGTTCGCGGGATTCGAATTCGTTACTTCCTCAGTGCGAGGCCGAATCACTACCACTGAGCCATCGAAGCTACAGTCGCATAAATAATCTTTTTTTTTTTTGAAAATCGATAAGTGCGCTAATAAGGGCGCGCCTTTATTAGGGCCATGGTGTGCTAATAAAGGCGCGCCCTAATAAGAGCACTGAATGTGTCTGAGAAATATATGAAGTCACATATTTTTCCATTATTATTAAAGTATGTATAACAACCTGCATTCAACAATTACAGACAGTTAATCGTTTACTCGACAACTGGGTGCACGATTAACTAAACTAAATGTTATATATTTTTGCCACAACTAAGTATTTTGTAAGTATTGATTAAGTGGCTCCAGAACAGCGTTAACTTTTATTATTTTCAGCCGTGCTCAAAAACGATTAGATTTTTGAACCCCAGCGGATTTCTGCGAAATTCTATTATTTAACTTTTACTGCCATATTAAAAAATTTTAAAGCCCCTTATTCTTATAATATAGGCCTCCCCCCTCAACAAATTTCAACTTTTGCTAAAATTGTTTAACATAAAAAAATATCAAATGTTTTGCTCCAACTTGTCAGGAAGCTGAAATTCCACTTCTTTTGTACTCCAAAAACTTTTTAAAACGTATTTTTTATTTTTAGTTTGTTTGGTTGTGCTTATATTCATATAAAAGCCCTGACTAAGCTTATTCTAAAAAACATAATTTTAACCCTATCATTAATTTGGTTACCCAGATCACCGTATAGAAACGACTAACAAAGGGCATTAGGATTATTATTTTGATTACCCGATAAACTAGAGCAAAAATTTTTATATTTTTTAAATCAGCACGTAAAAAGCTTTGAAAATTGTTATCATTTACTGGGGTGAAACGGTTTCAGCAATCATTAATTTTGTGGGGTACCCGTTAGAAAGATAGAGGTGGCCGGTTGCGTCCAAAATATTTTTAAAATATTACCAAAAAAACTAGCAAAAAAATTATGGAGTTAACAGAGGTTAAACGCTGTATAAAATAGACATTTTACGTATCTACCTGACAAACAATTTTTGCAAAAATTCTAAAACTGAACAACTTTTAACGCTTAGTAGTGTACTCGAACCAAGTAGGTTACCTTAAACACTATATATTTAAGATAAAAAAAAATAATTTTCACAAAAATTATTAGCGTAAGGATTCATATGGTCAAAAGTTAAAATTTTGGTTAAACCTTTTCCATGGAACAAATTTAAAGGTACGTCAAAAAATTTTTAGCAAAAATTTTTATCTCAACGTGTAATCAAAAGGCCCATTAACATAACGCCAGATATTAGCATATTAATATCTTTGGTTCCAAAATTATTAAATCTCAATTGGAACAACTTTAGAAAACTTTCCGATTTTGATGAATTGTGGTAAAAACATTTTTTCGTTGAAATGTCTACACCTTAAAAGTCGTGGTTGATTCGGTTATCCAAAACCGCCATTGCCACCCTGGTGAAGTAATTGCTACACTATGACTTGTAGGCATAGTGCCTTCTTGTGGGGAGGGGGTCTAGGCCTTACCGTTTGACCATTGCGGTCAAGCCTACAAGCGGAGGCAGCGCATTTTTTTCTTCCAAAACATAAAAACTAAATAATACATTTTAATCATCATGGCGGCGCAACTTTCAAATTAAAAAAATAAAATTCATAAATTTTTTGATCAAAAGAAGTCCTCCCGCGGTAAGATCACCTACCAAACGATCACTAGGCTTGGGTACTTGATATAAAATAGATAGGTTGTTCGTTAACAGAGTGTATACAACTCAAATCATCTCCCTAAAATTCTTTCATTGAGGGTGAGGCTTTGAACCAAAATCCTGTCCCAGCAACAGTGTTGATATAACGGTTTGGGCGATCAAATAGGCTTAGGCACCCATAGCCAGCCAAATGAAGCTATAAAAAAACTTGTAAAAATTATATTTTAAAACGTTAGAAATATGTTAACGAAAAAGGGTTTTTTAAACTGGGAAAATGAAGAAAAAGAAGGATTTAACTTGGGCATACTTAGCATTACAAGTTTTGGGTCGCGGTCCTCCTGCAAATTCAAGCTGCCTCGCAAATTAAATGTATTGCATTCATTTTTTAAACTGGAAGTGCTTAAAATATTAATACATCTACTTCAAGAGTTTTACTGGATTAATCTAATAAACTTAAACTTAACAAATTTTTTAAATAGCGAAACAGATTTTCATATTGTAAACCTAGGACACCCAAAAAAGTTTTAAACAGTAAACGAAAATACAAAATACATTATATTGTGTCAATATGATTGTAAATTCTTAGTTTTTTTAAAAAATTGCGTAAAACTAATTTATTAAAGAACGAAATTTTGTTATATAGGTTCATAAATTTTTCGATACACATACATAATTTTCATATAAGCCGTAGTTAAATAAAACGAGTGACCTTTTGAATCCATTTCGATATGTTTATTGTCAGATTTACCAGTGTGAAAACCCGTTGTGAAGCTGTGAAGCTTAAACTAGTCTGTCCCAAAATTTAAGGTTATTTCCAGAGTCTGTAATAAACTTTCATGTAAGCATATCTCGCTAATGGTTCAGTTAATTAAACGATAATTACATCAATGTACAGCTATGAATTAATAAATTCTGAACCTTATAATTTTTTTGTATAAATCGACCTCCCCGTTAGCGAGATTTGTTCTCCTTAAAAGTTCTTTAGTCTCAATTATTTTGAAACGACTTTATTATTCTAATGTTTAAGTGAAATTTTTATATTTTAAATTTTAATAAAGCTAATTTTTAAACTTCTAAAAAAACGTTTAATTTATTTGTAAGAATTTGGTTAAAATGATAAAAAATTTATTTTAAGGCTTAAAACTTTTTTAAGGGACGAAGTTGCGTAACTTCTGAGATGCTCCCCCTTCCCTTCGCTTTTAATGGTCAAAGCTCCAGAATGTGATATTGGAAAGCAGGAACATCACTAATTTCCACATCAAAAAAATTTTAGATAAAAAGCAGACAATTTATCATATAATTGGAGCATCACGTACTATGTTCGGCACATTTTGCATTGACAAAACGTTTCACTTTCACATTTGCAGGTGAATGTAACAGCAAACAACATTCTTGTCAAAGGACAACAACAAAACCAAAGGGAAAACAACAATGAAATCGTTTCCCGCACTTTTTATCGAAAATACACGATACCATATGACGTCAACCCAGCAGATATCAAAAGTGTCATTTCTCAGGATGGGCTACTGATTATAGAGGTAAACTATCAGTTTTCTTCAGCGTCATTTATATCAAACAATTTAAATTAAATATTAATTCTTACGATTTTTGATTGGCGGATACAATTTACGCTAAACTGCTGTGAGTTGATTGATTATTTAAGCTCCCTTATTTTATTTACCAAACAACTTGCTTTGTTTGTGTTTTTTGATTTTGAAAAAAATTAATTTAAAAAAATGAAATATAATTAGCGGGGAGTGCTTCGAAGCTCTGAAAACCAGAGAACATCTCCGAAGGTCAAGGCTCTAAAGATAATCTAATTTTTTTAAATTGTACAACATTCAATTATATTACTTAACCCGTTCCCTTGATGTCCTTTTTCCCGTTACAACCGTGAAACCTTCCTACGAAAGGTAAAACCTTCGTCTCACGGTGGTGGTATTTTAGTATGACAAATATCGTACGTAAATCTTATCGCGGTAAATTCTACGCATGATCTAAATCTTACTTCCGTCATACATAATTTTTTGTGCGCGAATAGTGTCCAGTGAGCAAGCTGAAATGGTTAAAGCTGTACGATAGCAATATGCAAATTTTTGCAATATGAAATATACGTAATACATTGTATCTGTGAGAAAAATCTGCATATTGCTACAGTACAGCTCTTTACGATTTCATTGTATTTGCTCGCTCATGGGTTTAGGAAAGCCGGGAGGCGAACCGCGCAGGGAAGCCCGAAGGAGCGCTGAAAATCATAAAGCGCGTTTATTTATTACGTTATGAGTTTTTTTTTTTAAATTTTTTCTTGTTTTTTATTTTCACTTTTTACTTTTGCGAGTTTATTTTTATGACTTATCTGTTATCTTTCTTTTTTTCCGCTTAACGACTTTTTCCATGTAATTAACAGTAGTTTGCCCGCTGGCTTGGTAAGTTTAAACATTCTAATACAGTTACAGAAACTTTAAAAGGTTCCGCTATTTAAAACTCAAAAATAAACATTTTTTAAAGAATAATAGAAAATACTTAAGAATTAAAGATATAAATATATATATAGATATAGAATAATAAAGTTTTGTACAATTAATTAAACCTTGACCACAAAAAAAACAAAACAAAAAGAAAAAAAACAAAACGAAAAAAACAAACACAAAACTCCCCCCCGAACACACACACGCCCTACCAAAAAAAAAACACCCACAAATAAACACAAAAAAAACAAAAAATAAAAAAAAAAAAACTGAAATACACATAAACGAGATAAAAAAAAATAAAAACACAAAAAAAAAAACGCGCACAAACACAAAAAAAACAAACCCCCAAAAAAGACCCAAATCCACCAAACAACAACCAATCCAAAAACCCCCAAAAACCAAAAAAAAAAAACAACACCCCAAAAAACAAAAGAACAC
Organism: Microlaimidae sp. YZB2_3; assembly: GCA_030248175.1. Lineage (NCBI taxonomy): Eukaryota > Metazoa > Nematoda > Chromadorea > Desmodorida > Microlaimidae > Microlaimidae sp. YZB2_3. The sequence goes on from JASAMX010022201.1 coordinate 12,890, forward strand.
CACCAAAAACAAAAGAAACCCAAATAACACAAAAAACACAAAAAAAAACTCACACAAAAAAAAATAAATTAAATAAAAAAAAAGCACAAAAAAAAACACAAATTCAAAAAACAAATCAAAACAAACCCAACACAATCATTCAATCCATCAAACCCAACCACAAAACAAAATCAACATCACATCACATCATTCCAATACAATACATAAACTAACTAAAACCAAAACCAAAAACCAAATCAAAACTAAAACTACAAACACACACCACACAAACCAAAACCAAACCCAACCAAAACAAAACAACAAACTCAACCAAAACAAACCCACAAACCCCCTCAACCCCCCTCCCCCCACCCCTCGCTCACTGGGCACTACTCGCGCAAAAAAATTATTTATGACCTAAAAACGACATAGGTCATACAAAGGTTTCACGGTTGTAACCTAGGAAAAGGCAATCACAGGAACGGTTTAAGGGAATTTTATTTAGTTGTAAAGCAACTTTAATTAGCATGCGTTTTTTTACAATTCATATTTGTAACACAATTTAATTTTTCATATAGTATTAGAAATATTTCAGCGTTTTTTTAATTGAAGAAAACAATTCAAAATTCAGTAATAACTTTAAAAAATTGAATATATTGAATATATTGTTTTTAGGCTCCAAAAACGCAGATGATAGACAAATAAACCGAACAGCGACCAATTAACAAAAATCAAAATACATGATTACAATAGCGGAAAAGCGATTTTTAAACACTTTTTTTAGTGTCACCAAATTTTTCAAATATAAAATAAATTGTTTTAAACTATAAGCAAATAAAACCTAGACCTGACCTGACCTCGGTGATTTGCAATATTGAATTGACTATTTAACAATAAAACCATTTTAAATTTTTAGCAAAAACGATTTAATATTAAAGATTAAATACAATTGTTTAACAATTTTTTATTAAATTACTCAATTTGGAACAAAAATTTAATTTTTTTTAAATGATAAAGTTGACTAATTATTAAATATTTTGTAAACAAGTAAGAATTAAAAAAATTATGCGTTCTGATTCGTTTTTTTAACGTGGTAACCGCAGAATTATAATCGGTCCGCTTATGTCTCTCATTTGAACTTGCGAGGTCACCCAGATATAATTCCACAGTAATATTTTCTAAATAAAGTATAAAACTTGGAAAAAAATTAAGGGTATTTAAAATTATATTTAAGAATGTTAGAAACTTAATAAAAATATTAATAGAAATTTTATATAGAAACTTGACTTTAAATGGTTTATCATTATTACCCAATTAATATCGAAATTGTAACTCAAATTATATAGGCTTGAGCCTCAAAAGTTGTGAACTTTTCAAATGTAACTAGAAAATTATATTTTAACTTTTAATAAAATGAATGCACAAAAATTTTTAAGACAAATCACACGCTTCTGAGGGCTAAGAATCGTATTATAGTTTTGTTTGATTGTTCTTTTTGATTTCTAAAAAAATCGAATCCCCGACATTTGATAGCCACATAGTTGATTGCAAACAAGTAACGCGAATGTAATTTTAGCAACAAACCATTAAATAAAACCCTAGTTTTTCCTTAGCATAAGCGAAGCCTAAAAATCAAGGAAAAAAAATTATCAAATCAGCAGAACCTGCGGTCATGCTGGATATCAAATTTGCAGCGATCAAATGCTGGGGATCAATTTTGTAGCGATCAACTGCTTGGGTTCGAATCGGACTAACTAACTAATTAAGATTGGTTTTGCTTATGTTTAAGTATAGGTTTTAACGATTTTTACTTTCGGCTACAAGTTCCCCATTTTTGGCTCCAAATTCTAGCTTCAAGTTCGCTCGGCTCCATCGACTCCAAACCATTGAGATTACGATCTAGAGTCGATGGAGCCGAGGAAACGTGAAGCCAAAAATAGTAAACTTGGAGTTGCAAGTGGGGAACTTGAAGCTGTAAGATGGGAAATTCGAGCCCGAAATGAAAATCGCTAAAACGTGTATTTAAGCTTAAGTGAAGCCTTAATCTAAGCTTAAACTAGTTTTTTCTTAAGGCCTCTAAGTTCCCAAAAATTGCTATGGTTCCAAGCTCCCCTGTTTGCGTGTCTAAAAACCCCGTACCGAGATTACCAATAAAAATATTTAATGTATTCTGGCTAAAATTCCGTAAATCGTCTTTTTTTAACTGTGAAAAAATTTAAAAAGTGATGTTTTTTGTTAAAAGAACAATAAAAATAAAAAAACATGTTTCAAAAAATATTATAAGCATTTTTGATTTTTAATCTTAATGTGGGAACTACATTTAATTTACTCAATTTTATGTCATAGTTCAAAAAGTTGAATTTGTATAACAGTTATGCGCCCAGTAAAAGTCAGCTAATATCACCGACAATAATTTTTTTGGCGTAGTAAAAATTTTCTCACAGAAAATTTACCTTTACTAATATACGTTGGATTCTAGTCTATACTTTTGGGGTAAAAATTTATCTGAGGTAAAATCACTCTTTGTACCTGCTTATATAAAACTTGTAGTAAATTTTTATAAGTTTTGTAAAAGCTAAGTTACAACTTATAAAAAAGAAAAAAATATTTTGAATATATGCTAAAATACATGAAAAAATTCGAAACTTTGAAGAATTGAACTTTAAAATCTACTATTATCAATAAAGTTATTTTTGATGTCGTTGCTCTTGGCTCTGTATATGTTTTGTACACTGTCGTACTGGTCTTATCTTTTTATACAATAAAATAAAGTATAACCTGTATATTTTTACGATAAATAATTTTTAAATGTTGAACTTATTGTGATATTTTTACCCCATGTGTTTATGTCTCGCACAAAAAAATTTAGAACAGGTTAGTAACTCGTTATTGTCGGATTGAGTTCACACTGGTGAATCTTAACATTTTTATTTATTAAATAGTTTTGGCCATTTTTTATAAAAATAACACATTTTTCTTCATTTTTCGCCAACAAAAACAGGTTCAATACGTGTACCATACGTTTGAAAACTCTTGTTAATAGTTTGAATTTTTGATATTTTTTCCCAAAAAATCTAGTAATATTATGCTTGAATAGGATAAATTGAACTTTTAAAAATTTAAGCACATTAGTTTTAAATACAAGCTATCAAATTTGTTTTATTTACGTGACTTTCCTTAGATTTCAATCGGCATCAAAAAATCAGCATTATCAAAGCAAATTGTCATCAAACCATATAAAAATTGTTATAAATAGGACTTTTTGTGACAATTTTTACAAAAACATGCGCGTAAATAGCACCTAAAGGCAAATAGAAGTGGCTCGTTTAACGGGAATATTTCATTTTCATAAAGCAGGATACGCAAGGCTGATGTTATTCAGCATTAATTACGCAACCAAATACTACATATAACAATATTAACAAACAATATTATCACAATGCAGTGTGTCTCAGCCAGGACTCGATCCAGGGAGCTTCAATATGCAAGACGTAAGATCTGCCACTGTGCCACAACCTCGACGAGCCATGTTCTAAAACGAGCTGAAATACGAATAGCCCGGCTTGGTCCGGGCTGCGACTTTTTGGACTATCCCAGTTTGATCTGCCCTGGCCCATCGCCCACATTTTTTTTGTTTTATAATTATTATTATATTACAATATTTTATTTTTTACAATTATTATTATATTACAATATTTTATTTTTACAATGATTATTTTTATTACAAGTCGCCCTACCGCTGTCGCAAAATAGATCTTCCTTCCTATTTTTCCTTTCTACTTCTCCCAGAAAATTATTGTTGTGCTCAAGAAAAAACAATTTCCCCAGAAGATATATTCTGGTGCTCACTAGAATAGATTACCAGATTAGAATTTTTCCCTCAGAATAACTATTCCCTGGAAGATAATTTTTTTGCTGGAATAGATCTTTCTCATTTAGAACAAATAGTACCCCGGATGATTTATTCTGGTGCAAATTATAGTTTTATGAGAGATTTGGTGTAAAAAAACATTAAAAACCAGTTTTTTAGAAAACAAAAGCCAATTTAAGTAGGCAAAAAATACAACATTTCACAAAAATAGTTTTTGGTTTATAATGATTTAATACACGTATTTTCAATTGTTATCAATTGCAAAACAACATAGCATTGATATAATAATTGAGTATTATTTTTTCTGTACATAACAAAATATTTATAGTATATTTTATCCGTTCAAAAACAAATAGAAACTAAACACATAAAAAATTAACAAAGTAAATTAACAATTAAAAAACAATAAGAAAAAGATTTTTTTGTTTAAAATTTTCTGAGTAAAAAAAACAAAAAAATAATGACATGAAGGACAACTCCAACATTTTTACAAGACCAATATTTATTTTCAAATCAATATTCAATTCATAATTTTCATTTAGTTTCAGTTTTTTATTTAAACATGTATAAATATTGAAATTAGAAATAAAAGATAAAAATTAAATGTAGGCGTACCAGTATATTGTTTATATTAAAAATTTAAGTAAAAACAAAAAATAATGCTTTACTTAAAAGAACTCGACCCTTTAAAGCTAATAAACCAACGACTTACTGTTCTGCTCGGCTGCATCAAGATCAATTCCCCATTACTACTACAAAATAAGCCCTAATTCGTATTATATTAATGCAACTGTGACTTATTTTAGATTTTAAACAGCACCCTATAAACCATAGAACTAATCACAATCACATGTCTTTTATAATGATTGTGGGTAATTTTGCTATAGTGACGACCAAATGACATAATTGTGGCTCTTTTAAAACGCGCAATATAAATTGTTCTTTTCAGGTTTATGCATTTAAGTTCACAGAAATTTTTCCATTGTAAAAAAAAACATTATTTAGTTAAAATGACCTTCGATTTTTAATGCTGCTTTAATTTACTTAATATTATAGGTTATTTTTCCTTTGAACTCAGAACTCAGAATTTCTGCTTAGGCTTGTTTTATATCGAGATTAAACTTCGTGTTTTAAGCTGAAACTTCCTCTATTAAATAACAAATTTTTTACACTGGAAAATTAGAAAGAGCCCAAATTCATAAACGTGTTTTCTGGAAATAGGTTTTTATATTTGTGGTGTTTTGGGCAATTCCTAAAAAAACACGAATTATTCAAAATTTAGTAAAAAAATAGTTATTACGGTGTTAAAAAGAAAAAAATATATTGATATATTTCATTTTTTATTGTGTCATTTACTGTAGTTTTCCTAATTTTATATTTGTAATTTTGTTTTTTTTTTTTTTTGAAGAAGGAAGGGTTTACATTTAAGTCTAAGAACTAATTTAAGCCCAAGGATTGGTCCACTGAAGGCCTCTTAATTTTTAGTCTTCTAGAATGTTGTAAATGCTGAAAAGTACAGTTATGTCAATCCGTAAAATATAAATTGAAGTATAAAAAATTGTAAGTGGACATATACATAGCAATAATAAAATTTTTGTTTTTGTAAATATAATTGTTTAAAACCAAGGAAAAATATATAAAGCAAGGCACATTTAGAACAAAATGTGCAAACTACAAATTATATTTACATTCTTTAAATTATACAATAATTAATTTATCTCATTCAGAACAGAAAGAATAAACATAAGTTTGAGCATTTTTACGCAACTATGCTAACTTAACCATATTCAAACAGTCTGTCCTTGACCGCACGATTCTTGAAGACAGCTCTTAGTGCTTGCTCTAGAATTAGCTATTATGCAAAACCGGCAAAAACAATAGCAAGACAGCTGTAACTTTTGTACAACTATATGTACAAAATGCGATGTTGTTTTCTTGATTATTAGTATTAGTATTAGTATAGTTACTCAGTAAGACAGACTTGTGAAATCGGATAAATCCAAGGTAAATTTAATAGTTATTGCAAAATTCATCCTACCCAACAGTTTTAATGGCGTTTCGAACAAAAATTCTAGACGTTTTCTAATTTGCACTCATCAATACAATATCAGTAACAATTTAAGAAAGAACGGCTGCTAATATAGAAAGGCAATACAAGACATAATAAATATACCTATAGTTTCCACAAAACCATTTTAGGTTAATACAATATATGCAACCAAAATAAAGCAATATTCAAAACAAATTAAACCATAATAATATTTTAAAGCTTTTTTCGAAATTTTTAATCTACAAATTGACGTTTTCGGCATATAGACGTAAACATAAACGCCTTGTTAATATTGAATTAAATTTTTATTTGTATTCGTTCTAAGTTGTTATCGAATCTTCTTGTTTCTTATTTATTTTACACTTTTTGTTGTATTCATATAACTCTAATAGCATCTTTTAATTTTGTTTACATTTAGGTCGTTTAGAAGATAGCAGTTTTACTTAACATGATATCAGCTATTGCCGAAAATTCCGCTTCATGATTCATTGAATATCTATATCCTTCATTTCTATTTACATTATAAGATATTTCTTTGGTTTTCAGTTGAGATATTAAAGCATTCAGATCTTTAAAGACCAATCCAATTTGGTAAATAATGATCTTCTGGTACCAGTCTTCTGTTCGCGAAATCAGTACCGTTTTTTGCGAATCGTTTTTGATAAACCACTCGTCCTCCTGTCAAAAATGCAGACCACCAGCCAAACGAGCCGACCGTGAATATCGAATGATTACCGAAGTTTTCTATTCAATCTAATTAGATTTTAAGTAGGTAGGCAGCAAAAAAAATTAAAATAATAATAAAAAAATAATTCAGTTTTATTACTTAAAAGACGGACAAAAACTAAGCCATAGTTTTTACATTAAAAAACGCTCCGTTGTTACTATAAAACGCTCCAGAGCTCGGGAGCGCGGAGCTCCACAGAACATCACTTATTAAGACGCTTTTAACTAACGTACGCTAGTTTAAAAAGCGCCACATGCTATTTATTTTTACATTTTAGAGGCAATAACAATCAGAAAAGTTTAAGACGACTTTTCTTTCCTCAAGAATTGCAAAACGTGCACTTATTACTATTTTTATGAAATAGAAAACTTCTCCCATACAGAGTGAGAGAATGCGCATATCGACGGCGGGATTTCGGTCAGGAGGTAAAATTAAGGAATTTGTAACGTTTGCAAAAGTATCCGAATTCCATTGATAATCAGTTCCAAGCACCACGAATACTGTTTTTCCAGGTAAATAAAATATTCAAAACATTATTAAATCTTGATAATATGTTGAATACCAATAAATAACGTTAATTGAATAAAGGGTTTTTATTTTTATTCTTGAAATCACTTTTAAAAACTTTTTACCTGCATCAAAAAGCCATCATGAAGCGTAAAATCAAAAAACAAAACTTTCCTGGTAGAAACCGTATCAAGCCGAACTTTTTGCAAATTTTTTTTATTTTTAAATAACTTAACACGTTCCAAATAGCGGTAAATTTAATGTTGTTTACAGAATACAAAGTTTTTAGTTTTATTAATGAATATTTCTCATTTTAAAGAATCGTCAAGGAGTCTATTTCGTAATGATTTGGGATAGTTTAAATATTACTAAAAAATTATCTTAAAATTGTAAATTAATTGCTGTTTGTTAATTTTTAAATAGATTTAAACTTTTTTTTCAAATTCTGTTATATTTACAAACATAATCGCTATTTATTCATTTCTAAATTGTTTAATTAATATAAGAAATAGAAATTTAAAGGGACCGTAATAGAGAAACAAAATGCGAATCTGTTGAGCATTTTTCAGGAAAAAAAAACAAAAAGAAATAAAAATAAATGGGCCATTATTTCAACTTAATATCTGTTTTGATTCCAAACTTTATGCAAAAACAAATTTTGCTTGTTAGATTTGGCGCTTCCTAATTGGGTTTGAGTTTAAGCAATATTCTTTTATCTTTTGTTTTGATTTGTCGTGTTTATTTGTTTAAGCAGTGAAATCAATTTAAGGCTAAATTTTAGTTTGGTTAACTGTATTTACGGTTGACGGTTTCTGTTTCCGAAACATATTTTTAACTTTGCTTAATAATTTGATCTATTATACATATTAATTAAAAGAAAAAAATCTATAAAAAACAAAAAAAATGTATATAGCTCATGCAAAACTATTAAAGATGTTTTGTCGTCCAGCTTACACAATTTAATTTTACTAAAATTAAATGATTAAAATAAAATCAATTGGGATTTGATAAAATTAAATATCAAAATATAAAATTAAATATAAAATTACCACCTATTTTACTTTTTTTCAGATTGACTAACGTATTACATGTATCTGCAAAGAAATTTGCGTGAGTTTACCCATAATTCATTCGAAAAAGAATATATTATCTAAAAGATATTATTAGCTAAAATTAGAAACAAAATTTGAATCTAAAATTGAGTTTAAAAAATCATATCACACAACAGTTTTTGTTTTGTTTTTTTCTAAACTAAATTTAATTGTTTAACTTCTAGTGAGAGCTAAAAAACATTTTAATTCAAATTGCAATACCAACAAACTTTTTCAACACAAGTAGCCCGTGTCAGCCATACGGCTGACAAATAATTTTTCCGGCATTTTTTATATTCATTTACTAATTTTTTTCGAAATTCAACCCTTCTATGCCGTTCCCGTGACTTTAAGCTTTACAATGATACCGCAGTTTACCCGCACTCCATTTTGTCGTTTGGGGGAAGAGTCTTTCCCCCGTTTGGTAAAAATATGTTGTCCAGCATAAAAATGTCCATGTTATTTTTTTACTAATTTCAACCCCTTTATGATGCTCCCTAAATTATATGGATTACCCATAATATCTGATTTACCCAAATCTTTTTTGTGATTGGGGAGGAAGGTCTTTCCCTCTTTGGTAAAAACATGTTGTCCAGTATAAAGATGTCCATGTTATTTTTTTTTTGAATTTCAACCCATTTATGTCATTCTCTAGATTGTAAGCTTTGCAATGATACCTCATTTAGCCCAATCCGTTTTGTGGTTGGGACGAAGGCCCCACCCTCTTTTGGTCAAAATGCGTTGTCCAGCATAAAAATGTGCTTGTTATTTATTTTTTGAAACATTCAACCCTTTTATGACATTCCTTGAAACTTAAGCTTTGCAATGATATCTCATTTAGCCCAATCCTTTGCGTGGTTAAGGAGAAAGTTCGTTGCCCTTTTTACTGAAAAAACGTTGTCCAGCATAATGATGTCCATGTTCATTTTTCCAAAAACATGATATTCTGGCTTTACATTGGCAAATTACTCTTACCAATAAGTTTGAACCAATTCGAAGATAAAAAAATTTTCAACTTTCAAAGTCCATAGAGCCCTGTTTTTGTGAAAATGGCTTGTCCAACCAAAACATGTCCATGCGATTCTTTTATTTCAACCGCTTTATGACATTACCCTGTCTGTAAGCTTTGCAACAATATCTCATTTAGACCAATTTTTTTGCTGGTTGAGGACGAAGGTCGTTCCCCTTTTTAGTGAAAAACGTTGTCCAGCATTAAGATGTCCGTGTTAATCTTACCAAAAAACATGACATTTTGGTTTAACATTGGCTAATTACTCTTATCAATAAGTTCGAGCCAATTCAAAGACAAAAAAATATACGATTTCCAAAATTCATTGGTCTCCCCCTTTTATGAAAATGTGTCTCCAGGCTAAAGATGTTCAAGCAAATTTTTTCTAAATTTTAACCCTTTATGACATTTCCCGGACTGTAAGCTTTGCAATGATATCTCATTTAGCCCAATCCCAGTTATGGTTGGGGAGCACGGAAATTCCCTTCTTTAGTGAAAAAAACTTTGTCCAGTATAAAAATGTCCATGATTATTTTTTCCAAAACACATAATATTCTGACTTTACATTGGCTAATTACTCTTACTAATAAGTTTATGCCAATTCCTGGACAAAAAATTTTTTAAGTTCCAAAATCCATATGTAGGGTCCCCCCTTTGGTGAAAACGCGTTGTCCAGTATAAAGATGTCCATGTAAGTTTTTTCAAAATTTCAACCCCCCTTACGACATTTCCTGTGGTATAAGCTTTCCAACGATACCTCATTCACCTTAATCCGTTGGGTGGTTAGGGAGGAGTTAGGGAACACACAGACAGACAGACAAACAGACACACACAGACATTACGTCTATTTATATATAGATTCCGTTTAGGGCAAGCTGAAATTTCAGCAAATGACCCCCATAAATTGTTAACAAAACGGGTTTTAGTTTAATATGCATTGTGCACACCATAGACTCTGTACAACTGCTGCTCAATTTTATAATTGCGTAATCAGACCTCAAAGGATATAATGGAATCGAGGGAACTTATAGCCGTTATTGGGGAACTTGAAACCGTATGTTGGGAAAGTAAAAATCACTAAAACGTTTACGTAAGCTTAAGCGAAGCTTGAATCTAAACCTAAACCAAATTTTTCTTCAGGGCTCCAAGTTTCCATTGTTCGTGACTCCAAGTTCCAAGTTCCAAGTTTAAAGACCCTGTACCCCCTCAGAGCTTTGCGTGACGATGACACTGCTGATTAAGACTGTTGATGTAGGTGTCGATGGAGCCAAAGGAAGTAAAAGCTGAAATTTTCAAATAAAATAAAGAAATCGGAGCCGGAGCGGAAAAACTTGGAACCAAAAGTAAAAATCGCTAAAACCTATACCCAAGCCTAAAGATAAATTCTATCAGGGTGAAAAGAGATGAGTGGTGAAGTAACCACTCGTTTTTTGAGAAAATATCACGTGCAGAGAAACACATGACGGAACTAAATAATAATTGGTTACATAACCGCTAAAAACTTGTTTTTAATTTTTCTCACTGGGGGTTTATTGTTTATTTCTTCCTGGCGAATAGCGGTTACGCCCTTAATTTCAGCCCGGAAGACTTTAGTTTTAATACTAAGTTTGCCTAAACCTAAGTTTAATAATCAATACTTTAGTTAGAGCTCAAATCACCGGTTTTTTTGGGCTCCAAGTTTTCAAAATTCTACGGCTCCAAGCTCTTTATATTTGCGGCTGTAAAACCCCGTTCTGAAACTTTTTAACTGCTAAGTGAAACTCTCAAAACCCAATTCACAGATCAGACGACGTATGACTTAAATTTAAGAGCAGACAGTTAAAACTTAAGAATCTCTTCGCATCTTCACTACAAAAATTTTTTCTGTAATAATTTGACTTAAAGCTTTAGCTAAATCATTTTGTGGTTTGGTGTTTATATGTTTTATTTACCAATCGTTGTGTGATTAAAAATCCGTTGATAATAATTAACAGCTCTTAGCAGAAACCTTTTATCAGCCGCATATTTTTCACTGTCTTTTACTAGATCTCCTCTTCGGCAATGAACACCAATTAAGGTAATTTCTTCTCCTAAAATTACCATTTTTGTATCATTAGATGTTAAGGTTATAAACATGCCTGTCAAAGTACAATACATAATTGCTTGTTTATATTTTAAAAACAATACGAAAATAAAATAACATGCTTTTCAAAAAAACTTTTATGGTTTATTCCATATTTAATCCAAAAATCGAAGTAATAAAAAAATGAAGAAAAAGAAATTATTGTAGAATTATACTCATGCTCAATCTCATTTATATATTTATGCTATGTCCCTGTTTGTTTGTACCAGTAATGTTTCTTGGTGCTTTGTTTTATTTTTTATATGTTGATTTTCTTAATAATTAAAGATGCAATAAACTAATTCGTGTATTTTTTCACTTTTTAATTAATACTAATCAATTATGTATCACGTCGTCCTTATTAATTAATAAATTAATATTGAACGGATCCGCTTCTAAGTTGACATTTAAATTTTTTAGAACCTTAGCTACAACATTTCCAAACTTTAACTTGATCCTTTCAGTATTAAAAAAGTATTGATCACAGTGCATTTTTAACCCAAAATTTATTTAAAACAATAAAAAACTTTACAAATAGTTTAAAAATTTTGGTGAAAATAAAGTACACATATTTTGAAGTTAAAATTTTTTAGATTACATTATTTAAAAAGCGCAATTTTGAATCTTTATTCACTTAATAATCGACGCTCCGGAGTACGATATGTTTTTTGTTTTTTTTTGTTTTTTTTGTTTTTTGAAAACAGTTATTTGTTACGTTTTTTAGTGTTGCAATATTTTTGTCATAAGCAAAATAAGGTAAAACTTAGCTTAAAATCGAAGGGTTTTGATTTTAGCAGCTCAGAAAAATTGGATTAAATATAAATGATCTAATAGGTTGAAAAATAAGTAGTAATGTGAACTACAATATGCTGTGTATATGTATACTTACTAGTTAAATTCCAGCCGTTTATACTTTCGTTTTTTAAATACTGCTGTAATTTTTGATTCAATATATATTGGGCTTGTGTTGTTATATTTTTTTTAAACTCCAAATTCAATGACAAGGAACTGTTATTTAGCCACAGGTCGATAAAGTACCTCCAGGATTGTAAATATCCTTTAATAACTACCACCGAATCACCATTGCAGGAAATATTTTCTAAAAAAAAATAGTTTGTAAAAAGAATGTCATGGTAAAACCCATAATGTACCCCCAAAAATTTTTGGGGGTACATTGTTGGTTGTAAAAATGGTAACTATTGAGTGAATCGAATTAAAAATTTTTTTTCACATCAGCGTGTAGAAACCTTTAATATGAATATAAACAAGACGGTATTACAATAAATATATAAAAACGACCCCCTAAAAATTTTTGGGGGTACATTGAGGATTGTAAAAATAATAACCATTGGGTGAATCTAGTTAAAAATAATTTTTTTAAAAATAATTGACATCAGCGTGTCGAGAGCTTTGATATGAGTACAAACATGACGGTATTATAATAAAATCACCTCTTAAGAATTTTAAGGGGTACATTGATGTGGGCGAAATTGGGTAACCACTGAACAAAATTTGGCAAAATTACCATTTTTCAAATTTGGGGGTATTCAGGGGTATGTAACCGGGTAACCATAAAAAATTTTAGCCTAAATTTAATATTTTGAAATCAGCACGCATAGAGTTTTCAAACGAATATAAACACGGCTTATAAAAAATAAAAACAAAAAATCACCCCTTACTAATTTTAAGGGTACAAAGGGGTCTGTATTTTGGTTACCCGGCCATTTAGAGCAAATTTTATATTTTGAAATCAGCACGCCGAGAGCTTTAAAATCGTGTATTATTCGCCTATGTAGAAGGGCTGTGTCAAAAGTTTTATTTTTGTCTCAATGTAAATCTCTGGATCTTCTTTAAACAAGAAAAAAGATCTGTTACTATGTTACTATGCCAGGTTCTAAACAAATACTTTTCTTAGATTTTAATGTATTTTTTTAATAATTATTATTGAATAAAAACCTTTTTTTAATAAATTAAAACGCGTTTCCCTTGAGTGAAAGCGCGTTGGTTATAATATGATCTCCAACATTTATAAAGAAAATACTTATTAACTAACTTACCAATAAGTTGAAACTTTTC
>JASAMX010022204.1:0-11064 GCA_030248175.1 Microlaimidae sp. YZB2_3
TTCGTGTGTACCGGGCCGCAGGATCATCAACTTACCGGCTTGACCCCTGTTTGGCCCGCTACAAATGCAAGAATTAAAAAAAGTACTTTGTTGTTTTCGCCGATTTCCGCGCGGTTGAAGCAGATGGCGCAGGGATTTGGTTCCGTTTCTGCCGTCAATTAAAACCCGTCTGCTTTTTTGTGCGGTTTTTATGAGGGGATGTTGGTTGTCTGCTCTGTACAATCCTTATTGTTGCCAAAAGGCTGTTATTGTGCGGTTGGGAGTTTTTATTTGTCTATTTTTTCAAATTTTTTATTTTGATCAATAAATCGATAACAAGGACCTAAATCAAAAAAGTGCTTCCTAAGAAAGTTGCGTAATTCTTTCTTCTTTCTTATGAGCCCATGTTTATTTTTGATCAACCAATAACGAATGAGGAATATCGCTTTTAAGGATGGAGCTTTGGAATAATAATAATAATAATAATAAGAAGAAGAAGAAGAAGAAGAAGAAGGTTCTGAATTTCAAAATTTACCCACGTTCTCTAATAATGGTTGGCGCGGCGCCACGGGGCGAATTAAATTACCATTTGAATGGGCCATTTAAATGGGACCAAAATCGAAAAGTTCCATTTAAATGGGACCAGGTCCCATTTAAATGGGACCTTTTTTTACAAGCAGTTTGTTCTAAGTGTCTCATTTTTCCTTTATTATATATTTTTGTTATTATAGCCATTTTTTTACAATTATTTTTTTGTATTTATCATTGTTTAGAAACTTTGAGTCCGCAAAAAATAAGAAAAATTAAAATATTACTCTTTAATTATATGCTAAATTATTTTGAAAATAAACTGGCGCCCCGTGTGTTTATGAAGATTCTGCAAGGCTCCAAAAACTGGCGTTCCGGAGCTCCACAGGGAACATGTTTATTTGTTATAGACCCAAATAAATCATGTATTCTACCCTAATTAAAAAATATAATCAATTGTGAAGTTAAACATGCTTCTCTGTATAACATATGTTGGTTTTATGATGCATACAAAACAAATGAGAAAGTTACAGTTTTAAATTCTGCAATAGGTTTTAAAACTGATTTTTATTAAATATTTATTTTTTACTTAATGAAACTGTTTTTGCTTTTTGGAATTTCTGTCAAAACTGTTTTTAAATTAATTTTTCACTAAATTTCTAAAAACTTTATAAAAATATTCCTAAAAGAGAAAATAACTTAAAACATTTCTTAAGTTAAATATGTTTCAAATCGTTCATTTAAGCATAAGAAACCTTGAAGGAACATGAGCCAACTGCAGATAGTAGGAAGGAACATTAGTAATGAAGCGTAATTTGTTGTCTACGATTTTTTTAAATTTCTTTTTTTAAATAACTTAGTTTTTACAAAACAGAAAAAAACCAAGGCTTAGCTACCAGTAAATTTTAAAAATGCAAAAAAAATTTAAAAATAAAAAAAAGTTTTAAAACGTACCTGCGGTAGGCACGGTCACAACTATATTTACTCAAATTAAACAGCTCAAGGGGCTTACAGTGGCGCTAACACTCACTATGTAGTTACATGAACAAAGAACTTTATTAAATGATCTATTAAAAATAGAATTGTGCTGTATAAAACGCTGCTCATTAATTTTTATCGTAATAAAGTTAAGCAGCTGTTAGTAGTAATAGTTTTAACATTAAGTTATTTTTTCAGTACTCTTTTGTGCCAGTACTGTTTTGAGTCAAACGCAAAACGTGAATATCTTACTCTTTTTTGCCAGTACTCTTTCGTGCCAGTACTGTTTTGCGTCAGAGTCGCGTGGTGTAGCAAACGCAATTCACACAGGACTCTTATGTGCCGTACTGTTTTTTGACGGTACTGTTCTGTGGTGTACTATTTCGTGCGTACTCTTTTGCGAAACCCGGGACTATTTTGTGGTACTGTTTCGTGCCGTACTCTTATGCGTCGGCCCCTACAATCCACACTGTGCTCCAATGAAAGTTGTGATTACATTAATGATAATAGGAAGTATATGTACGTTCATTAATAAGCTGTACGTTACAATTTTCAATTTAGCTTATTTAATATATTACATAATTATAATTTTTAAAAAACCTTGTAAAGTTAAGTATTCGTCAACTACCTAGAGGTTTTTTTAATCGATTTCAACGTTACTCGCTCTACGTTTTGAACCTGTAACTTCTTGCACTGCCGTGAAATCAAATCAAGCGCAAAAATCGTCTTGTATAACGTTAAAAAATGAACTTCTTGTCTATACTATAAATCAAATCACGCGGTTAAACCTGGTTCCTACCAGCCAAAAAGCTTGTTTATTAATTTCCGACACACATGGTACACCTCTGGGAACCATAAGCCTTTCAGTTAAAGAAAATTTCTTTAAAGGAGCACTGTCACAAATCAAATTCCTATAACGCCCAAACCGGACTGCTCCTTTAATACTGAACCGATTCAGCTGAAATTTAAAAATGTTGTAGCCTTGTAGTGGAGCACTCTTAATACCAAAGTTGAGTTAGGTAGGTTTGGTATTAAAGGAGCAGTCCGGTTCGGGCGTTATAGGAATTTGATTTGTGACAGTGCTCCTTTAAATGCACTAAACGTAGTGATTTTTTACAAGGTCTTACAAATTGAAAGTAGAAAGTAGAAAACGATGCTATAAATCTGGTTCTTGCTCAGGAGACTACTGCATTAACGTCAGACAAGACACAAAAATTAAAGAACTAACTGAAGGAAATTAGTATCATGGATTTTCTCATTGTGTACAAAGTTGCGGTTGCATCGGCTGCGGATGTTTTTTCTGTAATTCCGCTTGCTTGTTTTACAGATTTTTCGCTATGCCAACCACAACCACAACATTTGAAGTTTTTTCTTGTACATCATGGACGTTAAAAGCGTTAATTTCAATAAAACTCATTTATCAAAAAATGCTTCATTGTCTCAAGAACATACATTTGAACTTACACCTGGAATAGCAATGACTTGGAAAGATATTTCAATGTCATTTATTTTGCTTGTCTCGCCCCCAAGTTCACTTCTGAGCAAGAAATTTATTACAGATGGACAAAAAACTATTTCAGTGGACACATCGTCATCAGGACAGGAAGTGATTGGAACTTTGGGTCAGCTACAATGTCATAATTAGGAAGAAGCCAAAAAATTTTGAAATTGCACAGTCCCTATAAATTCGTGCAACTGTGATCCAACGTCAATGTACAAGTGAAACAATAGAACCTCTATTTGACGATAAACAATTACTATTCCCCATTGTCTCATCAGGAATAACAATATTTCAAGAAAATAGAATTATCAAAGCAAGATTTGGATCATTTTCAACAATGGAAATGCAATTATAATTGAAGAATTACCACTTGTCAACAAAATCAGATGCAAATTACTGCAAAATTATTCATAAATCGTTTGAAGGTTGCTACAATTGTATAACCGGTGCCAAATTTAAGTTCATTTGTGAAACTGACTTTGGAAGCGCACTCGCTTATGTCACATGCGGATCTGAAAAATTTTCGACAAAATGTGATCCTAAAAAACATTCAAACACTGTAGCTTTAGCTTTCAATCATCCAATCATTAATTACAATTGTGAAGTGCAATGTCCAGCTGCAGTTTCAAAATTTAACCTTTCTGGTCATCTGGTTTATGTTGACTCAGTAACCAAAAACCAAAGTTTCAATATCGTAAGTAAAGCTCAGAATAAACGTGAAATATCTATAAATCTTGAAGTTTTAAATGATATCTTACCAAAAAATATTTTTTCACGTAAAATATCTATTATAGTGTTTTTTATATGTGTCATATTCAGATCTTTTGGTATTATTGTGGATTTTACCATTATGTTTAAATAAAGTTATAAGCTTGGTGCCTAATTGCAAATTAAACAGACAGAAAAGCAACATTAAAAAACGTTAGAATGTTGAATTATGTCATTTATTTAAATGTGCTTTCTTAGCGGTCATTTCGTTAATCAAAATTTTATTTTAAGGACTTATATATATTATTTTTAAAAAAGTAATATTTGTGTTTTATCAAAAAATTTGTGTTAAATTTATGTTTTAAAATATCAAGTTTGTTTTTTTTTCAAATTTTTCAAAAGTGTTCAGCCAGAATATTTTTAGGCTAAGTATTTATCGCCTGCAGTTAAAGGGATATTGTAATAAGGTTTTATTGTAATCATTTTTGTCCTGAGTTTAATTTCTTCTCGCTGGCGAATATCGCTAGATTAGCGAGCAAGATTTCTTTTTTATAAGTTTACAGTAAGATTTCTCGGTTTAATACCATTAAGCCCTATGCAATTCGCGTGCTTTAATATTAAATCACGTGTTTTTTTTTGTTGGTGGTCTCCATGGTTGTAAAAAAATTTTAGTTCTGCGTTTTGGTTTTTAATTGTTTTTTAAAGTGTTCCCTTGTTTAATATAATTGTGTTAGTCATAAGAAATCATTTATTGGGACCCCATGGACTGCATAATAATTTATAACAACACTAAACCACTATTAAATAGATAGTGATTTTTTTACAAAATTAAGACTGGCCTCATTTAAGTCAGTTACTCCACCTTTATAGTTTATAATAGTATTATAGTATATGTTATAGTATTATAGTTTATAGTTCTTTTAAGTTTTATAATTTGTTCCATATTTCAGCAAACCTTTGAGCTTTATTTTAAGCAAACTTTTAAAAATTACCAAGAAAACAGAATCTAAACCAGACACCCTGAGGCTCTGCCTAACAAGCTTTTAAAAAAACAACGGGAAATTTGAAGAAGTACTCATATTAAACAGTTTTTAACAAACAAAACAGTAGGGTAGCTTAGTTTTTTCGGCCACCTTTTTTATTTTTTTAAATAATTTCTTTATGGCTCTTCTAATCGCAAGATTTGGTCTAAAAATTAAACGACAGCTATTTTGGTTATTCTAGTGCAAAATTTAAAAATTTCTGTTACACTTAAAAATCAGTGGGTGTTTAAACTTTTTTTTAATAGTGGCCGAAGTTAAGGTGCGTGCCATTAACTTCGGCAACCTTAAAAAACTGGCTATTACTATTGCTAAAATGAACGATAAAAATTTTTAAAGGTTGTAAATTTATCCTTAGGTATAGTTCTTGGTACATATAACTTAATTTTTTCCCGTTTACAAACTTTTATAGCTATTAGCAAGACTTTAAATAATTATGTGAAAACCTTAAAAAACACAAGTTTTAATAACAAGTGTTTTTGTTGATTTTTTTGGTGTGAAAGAATATTTCAATATAAAAGGGTTTTTGTTACAGCCAGCCAACTTTAAAGAAACCCGATAAAAATTTTATTCTAATCTTTTGGGTTTTTTATATTTTTAACCTAAAAATAACAAAAAACAACAAAATCAGCCTTGATTTCGATCACCTTTTAGGTTTTAAAGAACCAAAACAAAAGCCTAAAACACAAAAAACTATTACATATCCAAAAATTATCAATTTTAATGGTAAACCAGACGTTAAAAAGTTAAGGAGTGGTATAATTCCACACCAACCCTTTCCTATTTTTGATGTTCCATATCTTACTGCATTCCTCCGCCACGAAAATAACCTGAGTTTTTTTACTGCATTTCAATAATCTTTAAAAAATTCTCATACGGGTTTATTAATAGTTCAAACCTAGTCAATAGGGAGTTGGATTACTCCAGCCCGCACAGATGTTTACTACGTAATTCTTATAAATACATCCCTCCGCCAAAGGAAATAACCTGACATTTTTACTGTGTTTTAATTTAC
Organism: Microlaimidae sp. YZB2_3; assembly: GCA_030248175.1. Lineage (NCBI taxonomy): Eukaryota > Metazoa > Nematoda > Chromadorea > Desmodorida > Microlaimidae > Microlaimidae sp. YZB2_3. Next base: position 5,750 of record JASAMX010022204.1, read on the forward strand.
TTTCACAACTTTTTGAAGCATTGGTACCCTATATCGTGGTAAGTGGTGGTTGAAAGGGGAAACCCCAGTGATATTGATATTTATTTTATTCACTATAGACTGCATCCCTCCGCCAAGAAAATAACCTGACTTTTTTAATGTCTTTCTATATTATTATTGAGAAATTCCTTTGGGTCTATTCATAAATTATTACAACCTAGTAAATTATGTGTTATGTAACCCCACCAGTACACATAATGGTGCAAATCGTGTTGAACAGGTTATTCTTTCATGTGAATTTTAAGGTGGTCGAAATTAAGGGAAACTTAAAATCCGCATTTAGTTAAACGCATTTTAAAGTGGTTTTGAAGAAAATTTAAAAAACATGAAACTTAACAGTTTTGAGCCTTAAATACATGTAGAAGTTCTTTTAAGGTTATATAGTGCTTCATTTTAAATTTGATGCAGTTTATACACAAAGCCAAAATCCAGAAAATCACAAAAAATCACTTTTTGTGTGAAAATGTTGAGAATGCAGAATAACACAAATAAAAACTTTTGCAAAAACACTTTATTCAACAATTATCCAGTTACTTTTGTGTTAGTTTTTTTTTGTATTTTAAAAATAAGCCAATTTTCTAACATCCTTAGTTGGTGGCCGAAATTAAGGCCTGGTCGAAATTAAGTCAGATTCCCTAATAAAAGCATCCCATATTGGACTTTATATTAATCTGTCTTTAAAATTTTACACAAATTTTAACATAAAGCTAATTTTATTTTTGCATACTGTGTAGTATAAGTACGCTTTTGATCATAACTGCTTAAAAATCATAGGTGTTTTTTCTATTTTATAATTTTTATTCACTAACAAGTTAAGCCAAAAAAAAACTTGAAATTGGAAAACTCAGAATCAACAATTTAAATTAGCTAAAAATTTTCTCTAAGCCTAAACCTTAACTTAAAACCTTTTTTTATCAATTTCAGCTATGAATTTTTGTTTTAATAGCTCCAATTTACGACTTAAACCCCCCCCCCCCTGGGGTCGATATATCACCTATTCAGATTTCTGAATCTGATTCAGATTCTAAACCGCCTTTTATGTCTGTAACTTTTCTGAAATACGAATTCAAATTCAGAAAAAAAATCTAAAACTGCTTCAGATTTCTGAACATAAAACGTTTGTTTTGTATTTTATCTTTCAGTCATTAATTTTATTTCTGAAAATAAGTTCTGAAACTAATGTTAAAAGTTTCAGAAGCTTTTTGGCTCTGAAACCAATTCAGAAATAAACAAAAACTTTACAAAAAACAATAAAAAGTAAATTTTTAAAGGAAAAAATGATTTACGATTCCAGTTGCAAAGAAGAAACTAAAGAAATTAGAATATTAGCAAAACGACACGAGAAAAAAGAGGGTACAAAGAAAAAATAAATTTTAATCTTGAAGAAGAAGAGTTTCAAACAAGATTTCGTTTCACAAGAGAAAAAGCAGAACTGCTTCTGCAAAGAATTGGTTCGAAACTCAATGGAGAGTGCCGACGAGGACCAGATCTGCGTAGTTGGAAAAATTATTGCTAACATTGCGATTTTACGCATCAGGTATATGCATATTTTTAAAAAATTATAAAAAAGCAACTCTAAACAAAATCAATCAATGTGAAAATTGTATTGCCGAATAAATGTAAACCAAAAAGTCAAGGTTTGAATATATTTCAGCTCAAGTTATTGAGCCCGCCAAGGTTGTTGGCATTACTTATTATAGGAATGTGTTTATCGGCTTTTGCTTGTGATGTTCCTACCCTCCAATATCATGCTCTTGAGCTTCGGCAATTGTAAATGGAGGGAGCTCTGAAGCTCTACTTTTTAAACGAACTATTTTAAGTCCAATGAAGGTAGGTTAAAATATATTTTACGTTACTATATATGCCTTTTTTTGAACTTTTTTTGTTTTTAAATTAATTTGAAAAAACAAAGATTTCAAAAAATAATTTATTGCACCATTTTTAAGTTATTTATAAAATTAATTTAAAAAAGGTGTTGCTTCGGAGGTCCTAAAAGCAGAGCTCTGTTCCGGAGTTTAGGGGAACATCGTAAATGGGTGTTTCGTCGGTTATCATGAGTAATGTGCAGTGCCGTACCAACTGAACTTAGAGATCGTGGTTTAATTATGTATTTTTTTTCATCTTATTATTATTTTATCATTCAGACCTGTGCACTGCCCTCCCTCGGGGTTTTATTAGAGGGGTAATTCCGAAACGGGAGGGGGCGCGGGGAGGCAACTATATTGAAACTGGGGGGCAATAAAATGGGGGCCAAGCAGGGGAGAAAAAAAAAGAAAAAAAAGGAGAAGACAAAAGAAAAAAAGAAAAAAAAGGGACCGAAAAAAAGCGAAAATAAGGTAAAAATAGGTCTAAAATGTCTTAAAATACATTGAAATAGGCTAAAAACTGCAAAAAATTTGCGATGATAGCGTCATCATAGGTCAAAATTGGCGTCATAATTTCAGGGTACATTTTCCTTTTTTAGCGGGGGGGGGCAAATCCTCCAATAAACCGTGGGGGCGCATTTCCAGACCGTGCACAGGTCTGATCATTCATACGTAACAACCGATAAATCTGCTATAATAATAATCTAATGATATAAACATAGCTCACTTGGAAAGAATGATAAATTGCACAACAATATTTGTTATTCTATAGAAGTGCACAACAACATTTATTATCTTATTTAGTTCTCATTCACATAAAAATGCAACACTTTTTAAATAGTTTACAAAATGACGATTTTACGGTTATTAAAAAATTTTGTAAGCATGTGTTTTTGAATTTGTCATCGGTTTAATTTGTCATTTGGCTTCGACACATTTCATATTGTTTCTGTGCAAACATACGTTGGGGTAATTACTTGTATTAATGTAATCGTCGTGGCCTCGCCGGCCCATGCACAACTGGCCTCTCCACGCCCAGTGTCAGTTTCACGCTAGCCATGGGGACGTCGCATACATCAATACGGCTGAATATTTTGTTTTTTTTTGTGTTTATGTACACATTTTTTAAAGCTAAGTGGAAAATTAAAAAAAATAATCAAACCAACCCACAAAAATCGCCAAACTAAAAATATCATTATTTTGTAGGGGATTGCTACCGAGACATTGTAGCCATGCATAATTTGTCCAAAGATGCGGCCTGCACTACTGTGCATCTTGTAACCAAAGTTATCCTCAAAAAACTTCTTGAAGAAGAGATCTGTTTTCTTAAAGATGAACATGAACCAAGACAGATGAGCACCTACTTTTATAATATTGCCAAGCTGCCTTTTGTCTGTGGTTGCGTGGATGGCCCACCAATTAACTTCCATGCCCCAAGTCTTAATGAGGATCAGTTTATAGACCGAAAATGTAAGTTGTTTTTAAAGCAAAAAAATTTAAATAAATTATGACATATAATGTCATAATTTATTCAAAATTATGACATTATATGTCATAATATAACGACATATAATTATATGACCCAAAATTAATTAGTTATCCTAAATTAAGACTTTATTAATACTAGTGATGTTTCTACCCTCCAGCTCCAATATCATGTCTCTGAACTCCAGCCATTTACAGCAGAGGAAGCTCCAGAGCTTCCGACTTAAAAGAGCTATTTTAAGCTCATTTAAATTAGAATAAGTTTAAAATTATTCTAGCTGCATTTTTAAGGATATTAATATTGTTTTCAATAAGTTTTAAAAAAAAAATTATAAACAAAAGTTTTATAGAAATAATCTGAAGTATTACTTTTGAATTAGTGCAAACAAAAACAGAAATTAGTGCTTACATAAAATAAAACTTTGAGGTTTCTCTGGAGCTGCAAAAAGCAGAGGTTTATTTCAGAGCTCGGGAGAACATCACAAAAAAATTTATATTATAAAAAAGTAGGCCTTTTTAGTTAATAGGTTAAAATTAATGCGCGAAGTATTTACTGATTTTTTAAATTTTATTTACCTATTTTAAAAATTAGTCCTTTATTTTATAGCTATTCACACTGGTGAAATTTTCGTTTTTTAAATAAGTGTTGTTAATATTGTTTTAAAAGTTAAATTTTACAATATTTTTTACTTTCAGCGAGTGAAACCATCCTTTTTAGTTCAATATTTAGAAAAGGGTAGCTGGTTCAAGCCCAGCTCTAAGCCCCAATTTTTCAGTTTAGTTGGAAAAGTGGGTCTTGAAGCAAAGTCTAAAGTAATATTTGCTAAATAATAAATTTAGTTCAATATTTGTCAAAAACAACAATAGCAACGGGGAGAATTTTTTTGGATTGAAAAAAAAGTATGACTAAAATAACAAAAATGATAATCAATTTTAAAAATTATATAATGTATATTTTTTTTTGTTTAGGGAATCACTCTTTAAATAGCATGGCGGTTTGTGATCTTCAACTTCGTTTCCTTTTTGTAAGTGCAAACTGGCCTAGATCAGCAAATGATGCTCCAGTGTTTCAAGAACAGTGCACTAGGAGTGCTTCTGGCTCAAGGCTGGAGACGGTTTGAAAATGCCTATCTGATTGGGGACAACGGATATCCCTTGACAGAATATCTTATCATCCCTGCAATCTCACTGAATCCCCCTGAGGTAATGCTTTCATTTTAAATTGATTTTAGTAGTTTTTAAATTAAAAAAAAATTAATATAATTTTGGTGTAATTTGTTCTGTTTTTCATGGGATTTTTTATGAACTTCAGAAAATTGTCCATTTTTTAAATTAAATCCCATTAAACCTACTTAAATTTTTTGATATTGTGTTTTTATAATATAAAACCACTTAAAATCATATATACTATTTAGGAAGAGCTGGAGTTTAACAGACAATACAAAAAAAACCAGGAGGTTAATTGAAATCGCTTTTGGTGTTTTGAAACAGCGGTTTCATTGTTTTTACTACCTTCGACTGGAACCGTCATTTGTAGGTAAAACCTATTCTCATCGTTATAAATTCTCTCTGATGTCAAAATTTTAAAATTCTACATTTTAAAGTTTTATCTGTTTAAAAACCTATTATCAAATACTAGCAACAATTTTTGCGTTGACATTGCTATTTAAAATCAATATTTTATAGGCACAATTTTTCAAGCTTGCTGTTTCTTTTACAACCTTGTGTTGAAAACCAAACTTCCCACGTATGACTCAAAAAAAGGAGTGGTTACCACTGAATTTGGAGATTAGAGATTGGAAGAAAAAGCTCCTAGTGACTGTGAAGAACCCCCCACTCAACAAGAGAGCATCACTCAGAATAATCGCAGCAAAGGACTTGAAAAGAGAAATAAAATTATACAGTTGTTTAAACAATAATTCTCCC
>JASAMX010022206.1:0-12660 GCA_030248175.1 Microlaimidae sp. YZB2_3
CATTAAACGTATTGCTAGCATATTTTTTTAATTAAAAATTTACAACATCACTCATATGGACAAGATGCTAAGTTAATCCAACAATTTTAGGGTTTAAAACCCCAACTCCCAAAGATGCGCTAATGCTTTAAAAATCAATACTAAATGAATTTTTTTCTCGGTATATTATGCTTAATATAATAATGTTACAAAAAAGAATAAAAAACACTAAAAGCTTTGTTAATTCAAACATGACGTAAATATACAAATTGTTGTAAATAACCTCATTTGTCTAAATCAGAAATTTTTAGTCCAAAGGTGAAATGGTTTTGTCATTGGGAATAAATTGCTTTGGTTTATTTCGTGTCATGTCAAAACTAGCAAAGTACTTTTGTTTACAATTTGTTATTGTTTTTTTAAATATATTGGGTGCAGGCCAAAGGATCTAGGAGGTTTAGACGGTAGAATTCCCCTTTCTGTTTTTTGGTGGGCAAGCAAATATAAAAATTGGAAGGGAATGCAACTGTACAGTTAAAAACTAAAAACACAAGCAAAATTGCTATGGTTTAAATTGATTTTTTAAAAACTTTTTTAACGAATCGCTTGATTTTGTAATAAATTTTTTATAGAAATAAATTTTTTTATAAGTTAGTTGTAGTAAACTATTAGTTTTAATTTGTTTCAGCTTCTAAATTTAAATATCTGTATTTTTGGAATAACCAAACCACTGCCAGATGGTAAAATATGCTGTTTGAGTCAAAAAAATTAAAAACTTAGAATTATAAGATGTAATTTTTCAATTTTCTTTCTTGCGCTTCGACCCATCAAGCGCTTAATTTTCTTAATAAATGTTTCTGAAAACAAAAATATAGGTACCACCGAATCATAAATGAGCAAGTTATCAGCGGAGTGCGGGGTTATACGGGGAAGGGGGGATGGGTTAAATTTAAGAAACGTTTTTTGGATTTAAGAAGAAATTTACTGCAACAGTTTTTGGATTGCGTTTTACCTTTATGGGTTTTTCAGTTTAAAGGAAAAAAAATAGATAAGAAACGTCCGTTTTATACCAAAGGCCTTTTTTATTACATTTTTTAAACTTTTTATCGCTAAACACAATCGTTTAAACCTTAAAACTTAAATTTGGCGGTGATTACATACAAGTTATTTTGAAAACACTTTAGCTTACATCAAACCTCCATATTCCTAGGGGAGGGTTTAAACCATACACGGGCACGGGAGGGTAAACCCCCCAAATTCTGAGAAGGGAGGGGGGTTTAAACACCCCATTCAGAGGTGGAGGGGGGAGAAAAGGTTAACCCCCCAATTTTGAAAAAATGAAGAAAAATGTCTTTAAAATGACTTCTAACTGCCTCCAAACTTAATTTTTGAGATCAAAATGGAATGTTTTAAACAGTAAAAAGCTCAAAAATGAAATAAAAGCGGCTTTTTGACCTAAAATTAGCGTTTTTTACCTATTTTTTTTCATCAAAATCAAAAAAGGATATGGGTAAAATGCACTCCAGAAAAAAACACCATATGGGTATTTTGCGTTTCTCGGATTTTAACCCCCCGCTAATTTGGCCATCTATTATGGCCTTGCTGCCTTATGCGCGATGTGAGTGAGTGGTAGTTTGCAGTAACAAGCATACATGGGCAAGTTGGTCCGGAGTGGGGGGTTAAACCCCAAATTAGGGGGTTTGAAGGAAAATAGGTAAAAAACGCTAATTAATTTTAGGCCAAAAAGCCTTTTTTATTGCATTTTTGAGTTTTTTATTGCTTAAAACATTCATTTTGACCTCAAAAACTTAAGTTCTAAAGGCAGTTAGTAGAAGTCATTTTAAGACATTTTTTTATTTTATTTTTCCAAAATTAGGGGCTTTACCCCCTTCTCAGAATTTGTGCTCTAGGGGAGGGTGGACCATACAGTGGCACGGGGAGGTGGTTGGGGGGGTTAAACCCCTCAAATTCCTGAAATAGTGGTTTAACATTTCTCCACTTAAAATGGGGGGGGGGGGAAAGGTCAACCTAACCTCCCCCCATTTTTGGAAAACTAAAGTAAAAAAATGTCTTTAAAATGACTTCTACTAACTGCCTTCAAATTTAAGTTTTGAGGTCTCAAGCAGTGTTTCCAGCCCCACAAAACCTTCGAAATGCAATAAAAATGGCTTTTTGACCTTAAATTTGCGTTTTTTACCTATTATTCCTTCAAAAACAAAAAAACGCTATGGGTAAAATGCAATCCAGAAAAAAAACGAAACGCGCAAAACTAATGCACTTCAGAAAAAAAAAACGATATGAGTATAAAATGCGTTTCCTAAATTTTAAACCCCTCCCCACTCCCATATGCGGCAGACAGCTCTTATTAATTTACAAATATATATATATATATTTTTAATTTTCATTGGAATCGATTTATCAGGGTAAATAAATATAAATTTTTCTTCAGAATGCGAGCTCAGGAGAGGGTTTCCTTCAAAAACACAATTTTCAGCGTTTTAAATCATGCCCCCCTTTCTTTCTGCAAACTATCATAAACCAAACCTCTCTGCTCGGTTACAATTATATATTGATCTTTTCCATAGGAGTTTAGAGTTTTAATATGCATTTATTAAAATCTTTTTCTGAACATTAAGTACTGGACGGGACACTTGTTAATACATGTAATCATAGATATTTTTTGACATATGTGGATGCGGATTTTTCAAACTAAAAATTCGCAGATGCAGATCTCTTTAATACATTCTTTCCATATAGTTTTTATTTTTGGAGTGCATTTTACTTTCTTTTTTTAATTTTAAAGAAAAATAGATAGAAAAAACCTAATTTTAGGTAAAAGTGGATGCCCGCGGATGCAGACGTTGCGGCATTAACGTTATAAAATTTTGGCCTGTGAACATATTGCTGTGAACCATAGGTGGGCAGCCTCTCGGATTTTTTTTGGGGAGGGGGGTATAGGGGGGGTCAAATTTTAGGGGGGGGGGGTGTCTGGCAAGACCCAGATTTTGGGGGGGGGGTACCCAATATTTCCGCGCTGCCTTAAAATGGTCTTAAAACGCATAAAAAACGTAAAAAAAGCTTATAAATGCTTTAAAACTGTGTAAAATTAAAATAAAACCTGATTGCAAAATTTTATTTTTTAATTCTTTTAATTATAATGTGTTTATATATTCTATAATTAGATTAGAAATCATAGTATTTTTAATAATTACGTAATAATAGAATAGTAATTTTATTGTCTTGATTATAAAGTCAAGTATCACAAACTTTTTAATCCATAATCTTATATTTAATTAAAGATTATATACATACATGGGAGTAGCCAGGGGCAGTGGCGTAGCCAGGATTTTATTTCAGGGGGGAGGTCTGGTAGGAGAAAAAGTGTCATAGAAGCAGCGCGAAGCGCTGCCGCCTGCGGCGCCAGCCGACGCGAAGCGTCGGCCACGGGGTCTGGGGGGTGTCCCCCCAGCCGACGGAGGCGAAAATTTTTAGAAAGAAATATGTACTAAAACCTGCTTAAAAATCGTCCCCTGGTGATAGCGCACACACACATTTTACTTTATTTTTTTTACCTAATTTATATACAATTTTGTTTGATCTTCAAAATTAATATGGCGATGAGATAAAATTGTATATAACAAAACTATTTATTGCCTGATGTCTTTAAATTTTGTGTATGAATATGGTTAAAATTATAGTACCCTAACAAAAATAATACTGATAACATAGGTGTACTATATATAAATTTATTTTATTGAATAATAAATATATTTTTAAATATATTTTTATTGAATAATAGGAAAAAAATGAAGTAATGACACAAACAAGGTAATAAGCACTCCGCGCGAAGCGCGGAAAATTTTTTAGACCCTTTAACGCTTAAAAATTTTTCTCTGGGAGGCGAATTTGGGGGGGGGGGTGTCCCCGGGTACCCCAAATTTAGGGGGGGGGGGGTGTCAGCGAAATCCGAATTTTTGGGGGGATAGGTAAAACCCCCCCGGCCCACCTATGGTTATACCCCTCCCCAAAATTTCGGATATTGCTGACACCTGTGCCCCCGTTCCCAATCAGTGGCGTGCCCAGGATTTCATTCCGGGCGGGACGGTCTTGGCTTGGGGGATAAATACTAATCCTAAAGGGGGTTCTGGGGGGCGCCACGGCAGCACCCCATATAGTGGGGGTCTGGGGGCGAAAGCATCCCAGCGGGGTCAAGAGGCGAGGAGCAGAGAGGACCCCTGAAGGGGGGTCTGGGGTGGCAGCCCCCCAAGACGGGGGGTCTGGTGGGCGAGAGCCCCCCAGCGGGGTCAAGAGGCAGAGCCCCTTGTCAGGAGAGTCCGGGGGGCACATTGCCCCCCGGGGGAGAAAATTTTTAATTTAAGGCGCTAAAATACACTAGAAATTTTAATTCCAGATGATACTTGTTACAAAATTTAAGGTTTTTTTATACCTATAGATTTTAAGTGTTTAAAACGTTAATAAAAGGATAATAGCGTTTATAGTAGTTTTATTAAACATGCATGCCTTAACTACTGAACGGAATAACCGATTTGAAATCAAAAAACTAAAATAAATTGTTAATTTAAACTACCCGCGTAAAGGGGAAATTTAGATTTTTTCACATTAATATGCTTTTGGAAGAGATCAGAAAAGTTTCTGTATTAATATTAAAAAAAAAATTGTCTCTCCAAAAATTTAAAAAAAAACGTAAAGATCCCCCCTTACGAAAAATCCGGCTTCATCGGTTTTGGGGGGGCGCCCGCCCCCCCCCCCCCTGGGCACGCCACTGCTCCTAATAGCCCACAATAATTTTTAATTAAAATATCTCTAGTCCTAGGACAGGAAAGAAGTCCAAATTTTAAAACTGAATGAAATTAAAACCACCCTGCTTCTCCCTTCTCTTATGACCACTTATAAAACAAGGACTTATGCAATAAATTTTTTTGTGTTACATTTTTGGTTTTGAGTTTGAGATATATATGTATGTACAGGTATAAACAAGATAAAAGTTACCCGTCATGACCATGACTAAAAAATATTTCACACCTATTTTCTATAAAATCCCCAGTTACAAAGCAGAGCCAAGGCGGTAAGCTAGCAACAGCTCAAGCATACTACAAATTTAGCGATTTTTTTAGAGAAGGTTGTTGTATTTTGTTGGAATGTTTTATCGACAGTTTTTCTGTTAATTTATTTATACAATAATGCGACGATAATAATCAATTTAAAACCGTGTTCAAACCTGTGAATTGCCTCCCCTGGGGTTTTATTGGGTCCAAAATGGGAGAGCGGCACGAAAGCAACTTTTTTGAAACAGGGGGCAATAAAACGGGGGGGCAAGCAGGGGAGAAAAAGAAAAAAAAGAAAAAAAGAAGAAAGGAAAAGGGAAAAAAGGGACCAAAAAAGCGAAATTAAGGTTAAATAGGTCTAAAATGACTTAAAATGCATTGAAATTGGCTAAAAATTGCAAAAATTTTGCGATGATGGCTTCATTATAGGGCAAAAATGGCGCCATAATTTTTGGGTACTTTTTCATTTTTGGGCGGGGGGGGGGGGATAAAACGGAGGGGGAGGCGCAAATCCTCCAATAAAGCGGGGGGGGGGGCATTTCCAGACCGTCACAGGTCTGCGTGTTTATATGTTTAGTATATATTAAAGACAGAGCAAAAGCACCAACGTCACATTTGTTTGACCCAAAGCGACAGAATGACTTGGGAATTAATAATTCCCCCGTCAGTTGTAGACAGCATTAGGTTAGTATACATTCATACATAGGTTAACAGGATAATTGGGGACTGATTTTGAGTACATAAATACCGGGAAAAAATTAGTCGCGTTTGTGGCTGAAAAAAGTGCTAGTATTCTCAAAAAAAGCCAAATTTAATATTTTTAGCATGATATGCTAGTGTGTTAACACAGAGACATACACCCATACATGGGCACAAGGGGTTCGGGGAATTAACCTTCCCAAATTATGAGATAGGGGTTTAACCCCCCCCCCTCCCCTCCCCCCATTTAGAAGTGTGGAGCGGAGAAAAGTTAACAAACCTCCCTCCGATTTTGGAAAAATGAAGAAAAAAATGTCTTTAAAATGACTTCTATCTAACTGCCTCCAAACTTAAGTATCCAGGTCAAAATGAGTGTTTTACGCACAAAAATGCTATAAAAAGAGATTTTTTGACCTAAAATTAGCGTTCTTTACCCTTTTTTTCTTTAAATTCGGAAAAACGATATGGGTAAAATGTACTCTAAAAAAATATGTAAAATGCCTTTCTGGGATTTAACCCTCCCCCCAAATTCGAGTTTTATTAACCTCCCCCCCTCACACTTCGGACCAACTTACCCATGTGTCGATGTGTGCGTACACGGTACACCCCCTAATTTTGGGTGATAAGATTTTATAAAAAGGTACAAAAAGCCGGATAATCCGATATAAACTGTATGGTTTTTGGCATAATAACGTAAACGTCCCACCACCAGCTTTTTGGGGAGATTGGGAACGGTGCCCGAAGTTAGGAAGGTGTTTAGCGGGTTAAATTGCACATTTTTAATGCTAAGCGGGGTCCTTCATAAGAAAGGGGGTCAAACCCCAAAATTTGAAATCTAGAAGGAGGACAGGCAGGGAACCGTGCGATAACCGAAGCAAGCACTTTTAAATCAATTATTGTCATTTATAAATAAAAATAATACTACATTTTATTAAATAAAGTGTGATATTCAGGTATACAAGGGTGTAAAAATACGAATATGTGTTAAAAATTTATATTTTTAGAAGAAACTTTAGGATACAAATATTATAGTAGGTACTTAAAGTTTTTTCGAGGGAGGAAGATGGAGGTCAGATTTAAAATGTTGGAGAGGGTCAGGGTCACAGGTAAAAAATTTAAGAAATGGAAGGAGTGAGCCCCAGATTTTTTTCTGGGGGACACCATCCAACTCAACCGTACCATAAGACCTCTCTCCTTTCTTACCTATCAGGAAGGCTAACCAAGATGGACAAATTTGAATCCTTGGGATTCAAAAGAAGGGGGGGTCAGATTTCCAAAACAAAACACTTTTAAAGTAATGCTACATTTTTTAAATAAAATATGTCATTTAGTTTTAAAAAGGATATAAAAGTACCAATTTAAGTTGACTTAAATATTCGTGTTTTGGTGTAATTGTAGAATAAAAATAATACTTAAAAATATATTTAAGACTATTAGAGTGAGAGTTTGTTTGCAAATTCAAAAACATTCTGCGTTGAAAGCTTGAGGCGAGTGGGGTTTTAGATTTTTTTAACCTTTTACAACGGGAAGGGGGCAAAATTTAGATGCTATAGGGCGGGTGGGGTGTATTTCGTTTTACTACCCTCTAATGTTTCACAGCATAGGTGGGCAGGGGGGGGGGTTGGGGGGGTATGCCCCCCAAAATTTAGAATTTTGCTGACACCCCCCCCCCCCTAAATTTGGGGTACCCGGGGACACCTCCTCCCCAAATTCGCCTCCTGGAGAAAAATTTTTAAGCGTTATAAAAGGACTAAAAAATTTTTTGCGGAGTGTTTATTACCTTGCTTATGTCATATACTTCATTTTTTTCCTATTATTTAATAAAAATAAGTCTATAAAACAAAGAAAAATTTTTTAACACACAGTTTGATACCTTAAATTTTCCGATTTTCAAACATTACAACTGAAAAATTTTTTAACACACAGTTTGATACCTTAAATTTTCCCATTTTCAAAAATTACAACTGAAAAATGAGTACATTGAATTACAGCTGAGCAATGCAAAGTACCAGAAAATGTTTTTTTAAATTACTTCTAACCTTTAAATTTTTAATACCACTATATAACAATCTCTAAAGGGGGGTCCAGCGTGGTCGTATCAAGATTAAAAAACAAAGTAACACAAATTTGGAAGTGGAGACCAATTAAAACATTAAGAATAGGGTGGGTCTAGCGTGGTCATACCAATATTACAAAACAAAGTAATACAAATTTGCAAGTGGGAGACTATATAATTAATAGAGCGCTGATCGAAGCGCGAGAAAATTTTTAAAAATGGTCGTTCTAGACCCCCCAAATTTTTATCCTTAGTGACCCAAAAGGGGGGTCTAACTCCTAATTTTTCCCTTTGCCGACCCAAAAGGGGATCTTGATCCCTCAGTGGCGTGCCCAGGGAGGGGGGAGGCGGGGGGGGGGGGGCGGGGACGGCCGCTCCCCACCCCCCCCCAAGTCCGGCGAAGCCGGATTTGGGTGAACACATATTCGTATTTTTACACCCGGCGAAGCCGGATTTTTTTGTAAGGGACCCTTACGTTTTTTAAATTTTGGAAGAGAAAAATTTTTTTCTTTAATATTAATACAGAAACTTTCCTGATGCCTTCCAAAAGCATATTAATAGTCAAAAAACTAAAATTTTCCCGCTAAGCGGGTAATTTAAATTGACAATTTATTTTAGTTTTTCGATTTCAAATCGATTATCCCATTTTTTAGTTAAGACATACCTACATGTTTAATAAAACTACAATAAACACTATTATCCTTAACGTTTAAACACGGGTTTTAAATGTATGTAGGTTTAAAAAACCTTAAAATTTGTAATAAGTAAGCATCTGGAATTAAACTTTCTATTGTATTTTAGCGCCTTAAATTAAACATTTTTCCTAAGACCCCCTGGCTACGCCCATGTATGCATATAATCTTTAATTAAATATAAGATTATGGAATAAAAAGTTTGTGATACTTGACTTTATAATCAAGACAATAAAATAATTACTATTCTATTATTACGTAATTATTAAAAAACTATGATTTCTAATCTAATTATAAGAATATATAAACACATTATTTTTAAAAGAATTAAAAAATAAAATTTATAAGTTGCAATAAGGTCTTATTTTAATTTTACACATTTTTAAAGCATTTATAAGCTTGTTTTACGCTTTTTTACGCGTTTTAAGCCCATTTTAAGGCAGCGCGGAAATATTGGGTACACCCCCCCCATCAAAATTTGGGTCTTTCCAGACACCCCCCTCCTAAAATTTGACCCCCTCCTTATACCCCCCCAAAATCCGAGAGGCTGCCCACCTATGGTTCACAGCAATATGTTCACAGGCCAAAATTTTATAACGTTGAGATGTCCGCAACGTCTGCATCCGCGGGCATCCACTTTTTTACCTAAAATTAGGTTTTTTCTATCTATTTTTCTTTTAAAATTAAAGAAAGAAAAGTAAAATGCACTCCAAAAATAAAAACTATATGGAAAGAATGTATTAAAGAGATCTGCATCTGCGAATTTTTAGTTTGAAAAATCCGCATCCACATATGTCAAAAAATATCTATGATTACATGTATTAACAAGTGTCCCGTCCAGTACTTAATGTTCAGAAAAAGATTTTAATAAATGCATATTAAAACTCTAAACTCCTATGGAAAAGATCAATATATAATTGTAACCGAGCAGAGAGGTTTGGTTTATGATAGTTTGCAGAAAGAAAGGGGGGCATGATTTAAAACGCTGAAAATTGTGTTTTTGAAGGAAACCCTCTCCTGGGGTCGCATTCTGAAGAAAAATTTATATTTATTTACCCTGATAAATCGATTCCAATGAAAATTAAAAATATATATATATATATTGTAAATTAATAAGACTGTCTGCCGCATATGGGAGTGGGGAGGGGTTTAAAATTTAGGAAACGCATTTTATACTCATATCGTTTTTTTTTCTGGAGTGCATTTTACGCATTTCGTTTTTTTTCTGGATTGCATTTTACCCATAGCGTTTTTTTGTTTTTGAAGGAATAATAGGTAAAAAACGCAAATTTAAGGTCAAAAAGCCATTTTTATTGCATTTTTGAGCTTTTTATTGCTTAAAACACTCTTTTTGACCTCAAAACTTAAATTTGAAGGCAGTTAGTAGAAGTCATTTTAAAGACATTTTTTTACTTCATTTTTCCAAAATCGGGGGGAGGTTAGGTTAACCTTTTCTTCCCCCCCCCCCCATTTTTAAGTGGAGGAGTGTTAAACCACTATTTCAGAATTTGAGGGGTTAACCCCCCAACCACCTCCCCGTGCCATGTATGGTCCACCCTCCCTAGAGCACAAATTTTGGACCCCCCTAGAAAAAATCCAGGGTCCCCCTCCCCACCCCCCAAAGTTCCAGGGTGGTCCGGCCTAATCTGACCCCCTAGCAAAATCTACACCCTTCCCAACCAATTTACAAGTATAATTTTTTATTGACTGTCAGGCCAGGAGCACGTTAACAGTGTTTAAATACACTTTTTAGGCCTAAATAAGCTGTTTTAGTATATCAAATTCCTAAAAACACTTAAATTACTGATTTAAAAAAACTGTTAAAAAATCGGCCCGCCCTAAATTTTAAATCTCGCACCCGACCCTCCCCCCATAAACAATCAGGCGACCCTGCCCCCCTAAACAACCAGGGGGACCCCCTGGACCTCCCTAAAAATTTTGGCCTTATACCCGATGAATCCCTCCTAACGGACCTGACCAAAAACATCTATTATGGCCTTGCTGCCTTATGCGCGATGTGAGTGAGTGGTAGTTTGCAGTAACAAGCATACATGGGCAAGTTGGTCCGGAGTGGGGGGTTAAACC
Organism: Microlaimidae sp. YZB2_3; assembly: GCA_030248175.1. NCBI lineage: Eukaryota > Metazoa > Nematoda > Chromadorea > Desmodorida > Microlaimidae > Microlaimidae sp. YZB2_3. The sequence continues at coordinate 10,575 of JASAMX010022206.1, forward strand.
CCAAATTAGGGGGGTTTGAAGGGAAAATAGGTAAAAAAACGCTAATTTTAGGTCAAAAAGCCTTTTTTATTGCATTTTTGAGTTTTTTATTGCTTAAAACATTCATTTTGACCTCAAAACTTAAGTTTGAAGGCAGTTAGTAGAAGTCATTTTAAAGACATTTTTTTTACTTTATTTTTCCAAAATTAGGGGGTTAACCCCCTTCTCAGAATTTGTGGGAGTTAACCCCCCAACCCCCTCCCCCCGTGCCCATGTATGGTAACAAAGGTTGACTTCCGTCCAATAAAAAAGGCGTGGATAAGTTAAAAGCCAGACAACCTGTCCACATGCTCTTTTCAATGCTCAATTATGTTTCAATGACTCACTCCCCCTTCAAGTTTGTCCAATGTGCAGTGCATTATAGGTTTTTATCACCAGAATAAAAGTTCTTACAATAAAAACATTTTAATAACTAAACCAGACAAAGTAGTAAAAGGAGGTCAAAGTGGAAGCCGATCCTATGGGCCTTTATTTTTATTCACCGTTCCGCTACGATGGCGTTAAGCTTTGAACACGCGCCAAACGAATAAAAAACGAATTCAAAACGCAAAAGGCTAATTAAAAATTCAGTTATTAATTCATGTGTTAGAATTGTATAAAAATAATTAAATGATAGCTCACTATAGATTTTCCCCGCTGTTTTTCTTGAACTTATTTCGCTGGCAAAAGAATTGCTGCATGAACAAAAATAAGGTAAATAAAAGCGGGGCTTCCTTCCATTGAAGGAACGAAAGATTTCAATAAAATTGTCCTAATGCACTCCACACGTCTCCCTTTCCACCAATCGTTAGCATAACTGATCTATGTATGAATGAATGAAGCGCACAAACGGACTAATTCTCATGCACCCAAAATCAAAAACCACCGGAAACCGTGAACTTGATGTTTAAAAACCTCAGCTTTCTCAACTTTTTTTTACCCATTATCAGAGCACTAAATAATCAGCGACACATTAGGAACTGCCGGAAAAACTTAGAAAACCAACCAACCATTTTCTACACCTAGTTTTCCTCGCCTCAATCTGAATAATCATGAATGGATTTTTTTTACGATGCCAAACTACGGGATATTAAAGCCGCGTCATTAAGCTAGCAACCAAACCATTTATATTTTATATATGATATTATCATTTTATTATATATATATATATATATATATATATATATATATATATATATATATATATATATATCATAGGTCAAGGTGGGCAGCCTCCCGGATTTCGGGAGGGGGTGTTACCCGACCCCCGAAATTTGGGAGGGGGATGTCCCAAATTTTTTTTTTAGGGTATACCTCAAATACCCCATTTTTAGCGTTTTTAGTACTGGGACCCCCAAAATTTTAGGGGGGAGGTCTCCGGGGTACCCCAAAATTTTAGATGGGGTGTCGGCTTTAATCGGGATTTTTGGGGGTATTACCCCGTGCCGAGTGTGACGTGCCCGTGGGGGTGGCGGGGGGGGCGGCCGCCACTCCCCCCCGAAATCCGGCGAAGCCGGATTTTTTCGTAAGGGATTTTTTGAATTTTGGCAGAGAAAATTATTTTTTTAGTATTAATACAGAAACTTTTCTGATGCCTTCCAGAAGCATATTAATAGTTAAAAAAAAATTTCCCCGCTTCGCGGATAGTTTAAATTGGCGATTTATCTTAGTTTTCGATTTCAAATCGATTATGCCGTTCAATAGTTAAGGCATACATGTTAAATGACACTACTATGATTACTATGAACCTTTGTATTAACGTTTTAAACACGTTTTAATAATGTAAAGGGATAAAAAAATTCTAAATTTTGTAATAAGTATTATCTGGAATTAAAATTTTAAGTGTATTTTAACGCCTTAAATTAAAAAAATTCTCACCCGGGCATTCCGCCCTTTGGACCCCCTGACAAGGGGCTCTGCTTCTTGACCCCGCTGAAAGGCTCTCGCTCCCCAGACCCCCCATTTTTGGGAGTGTGCCGACCCCCAGACCCCCCTTCAAGGTTAGTGTTTCCCCCCCAGGCCCCAGACCGCCCGTCCCCCCGAAATGACATCCTGGGCACGCCACTGA
>JASAMX010022209.1:0-19138 GCA_030248175.1 Microlaimidae sp. YZB2_3
AAATAACGAACAATGATTTATAAAAAAATTACTCACTTTATAAAATACAAAAATTAAATGGCTCACTTAAATCCTTAAGCCTTTGAGCCATATTTTCAGAAACGATGTTGGTCTCTTACGCGAACGTGATCGGTGCGCAATGTTGAATTTAATGATGTGTTATATGTTTTCTGGAATAAAATCGACTTTGACTTAAAACAAAAAATAAACAGTTTGATATTTAAAACTTTCGTAAAAGTATTTTCATTTTTTACGCAATTTATAGATGATTCAATTTGAAATATTTATTTTATAAATTCTAACATTTAAACTACTAAAATAATTGCTATTATAATTAACAGCATTGTAAAGTCTAAATTTAAAAAACTCCTAAAAAAACAAATGTATATACAATAGTGATAACGTAATAAAAAAACGTCGCTGCACAATATTTGTCATGCGCTCCTTTCGGGTGCTTTTTTTCCGCCTTGCGCTCGGGTGCTTTTTTCCGCCTTGCGCGCGGGTGCTTTTTTCTGCCTCAGCCACGGGTGCTTTTTTCGACCTTTGTCACGGGTGCTTTTTTCCGTAAACTGGTATACACGGTGTATACACCGTGTTAGTGTATTCGGTGTAAGCACGGTGTAAACTACGGTATTTTTGAGTGCTAGCACGGTGTTAGTTAATCCGGACAAGTTACAGTAGTTTTCCGTGTACCCCGTGCTAAGTATGTTAAAATTTCATTAAACAATAAAAAAAAATATCAAAAAAAAAACAAAACTTCAAACCAATTATACTGAAAAAAAAACTGATAAACTTTTAATTGTCTATTGAATAATTAAAAATAAGTGTTAAAATACGTAAAACAGAATATTATGAATATATTGTTAACTCAAAAAATTTTTCCAACAAAAAAATAAAATTTTTATCGTGAACACATTAACTCGTTTACAAATATTAGAAAATTTCCCAAAATTTTAATATAATAAAAAATTTTATTGAAATAATAAAAAAACTACACATATAAATACCACATAATGAAATTATAGTGATCATTTGATAATTATGGTAATTATCGATTTTTTTAAAATCATAGATTCTATTCTGCAAGCTAAAGATGTTTGTATTGTTGACGTAAAGTCTTCTTTTCTATGAACAACAGAAAATTAAATGCTCTTGAATTTCTCTGTTTGGGTGTGAAATAGCGAACAAAGCAGGGTATACACCGCGTATGTGTCTAAGAAATATGCACCATATAGGACTCGGCCATATTCAGGGGCTGGCGCGGTGTTAACTTGTCCGGATTAACTAACTCAGTGCTAGCCCCCAAATATACCGTAGTTTACACGGTGTATACACCGGATACACATACACGGTGTATACACCATATCTACCCCACTTTGTGAATTCCGGCCTTAAGACACCTACTACACCTACTACACCGACGCACCGACTACACCGACCGAAGGGTGAAAGCCTCTCTTGTTACTAAAATTTATTACGATCTTAATTTTTCTTAGCAACCTAAGCAAAACCTTAAATTCCGACTAGGAATTTCATGTTTTCTTTAATTTTGAGGTTTTGCTTAAGTTGCTTCAGAAAAACTGCTTGGTCTATAGTCCCAGGATCCACAAAAGCTTTCACCCCTCGGTAATTAATGTACTCGCGTCCCATCGGTGCGTCGGTCTAGTCGGTCCGTAGGTGTCTTTTTTAGTGCTTGCCAATTCACCTGTCTTGTTTCACCCACAATCAACTGTCTTGATTCACCAACCCACGTGTCTTTTGTTTCACCAACTAAGATATTTGTTGGTATAAAATGAATAAATAAAATTTGATTTCGAAAATATAATTGATTACATTGTCAAAAGCGAAAAAAAAATAAAATAAACAACGTATAACAAACAACAAAAAGACAAGTTTATACTAATGCAAGCGATTAAATAAAATGAATATGGTTTAACGGGTTTGAGCAACTTTCGTCCTATCCTCCCTTGCGTCCTTAAACATCTTGCGTCTTGTTCGTCATGTTTTCGGAAATGTCGCCTTTTAAAGCATCTCATCTTCGGAACACTTGTCTTTTGGGTGCGATTTTATAAGTTTTTCGAGTTTATAGGCCGTGGAGGACGGGTTTTTCGCCCAAAGATTAATAATTTGCTTGATTTTTGTGGTTTCAATTGAAAATAGTAGTTTTTTAGTTTTAATTGAAAACTTTCATCGTAGAATTTTAGATTTACCGAATAATAAAAAACTAATCAATTTTTAGATTTTAACTCAGGCTTAATTCTTTCACACTTTGAGAACAAATAAGTTTTTAATCAAAGTTTATCATGGTAAAATTTTATTGATTTTTCGTTTTTACTTTTTTCTAACACGAATGAAAATGTTTACCGGGCATGGTTTATGTTTCAAAAATACGAAAAATCCCCTTTTTGAAAAGTACGTTTACAAAATTAAACTCAAAAGACAAGGTTTACAAAGACAAAACGTTAAAAGACGAAGAATCTGAAGCAAGATATAAAAGACAATGTTGAAAAATGTAAAGTAAAAGTTTAAAATTCTTTGAAAAACACATTTTATAATTTAAGCAACCCTATTTTTCCCCATTTCTTTTTATATATTCATTTTTGGCAGTTTTTGATTTTTTCTAATTCATCGTCCTTTTTTAACAAAAATAATTTAGCCGAAATTAGTAAAAAATAAATTGGCTTTAAAATTTATTTTTATAGCTTGTACAAAAATTTGCGCATTATTGGAGAATATTTGAAATTTAAAAAAGCCGATTCTTTTTTTAATATGATGTATCATCATATAAACGTTTTAAGTGTTCACAATTTTTTATATTTCTGGTTTGGTGGCTGGTTTTTAAACCGGTGTAAAAGCTTCTGAGGTCCGGTGATTGTTTATTACATAATCATTGGGCTCGATCGCTTATGCTCCTGCGCCAAGTTTGATTAAACGTTTGTGCGGTGTTCACTTGGCGACTTAAATCACATTAAATTATTTTTCAATTATAAGTATCGATCGTCCTGTTTTTGTTTTATTTAACTGTAATAGACTATATTTGCTCATTTGTTGTTTTGTTGTTTTCGTGTTTGTGCTTAATTTTTCATGTCATTACATAGGTTTATTAAACAAAACAAAGCAAAATGTTCATTTAATTAACCGAATTTAAGCTTTTACGTGTGTAACAGCAATCTAATTCGCATGTTGGTTAACTAAGACATTTGCGGCTGAATTGATAGATTTGTTGGTGAAACAAGACATTTGCGGGTGAATTAATAGGTTTGTTGGTGAGGTAAGACAAAAAGACATAGGGTCGAGTTTTGTTTTCACAAAACTTGTTGCGTTAGAAAAAGAAAAGAAATACAGAATTTCTAACGAAAAAACATCCAACGACCAAAAATAAAATAAAATTTATTACATATAGTGAATTTTACAAGTTCATTCATAAAATATAATCTCTAACCTCACGAAAAATAGATCTATGTTTAAATTGTTTAAATTCTATAAATAAACATTCAATTGAATTTTTAAACAAACTTAAAATTTACAATAAAATTTTAACAAACATAACAAAATAAATATTTTTCATTGGACAATCCGCAGCGAAAGTTACAAATGGGGTAAAAATTACCCAATGTTAATCAAGCCCTTTTATCTTTTTAAAATCATTAAGGAAAAGTTTTAACTATTTGTGTTTTAAAAGGGCTTGTAAAGTGCAAAGAAACTATAAAATGTTAAAACTGTACATGTTCATAAATGATACTGCACTAAAAATATAAAAGTATTTGGTGCTAGTGCATATAAAAATTTAAAACAATTAATGAAACTCAATTAAGTGCGCCATTTCATCAAGAAAATAAAGTGTAAGGCCTTCAAATTGTTCAATCACCCTGGTTCTAAAAGCATTATAATCCACGTCTAAAGCAAGATTCAGGCCTGCGCCCGATTCAGCTAAATATTGTTTAGTCCTGGTAAAATTTAAGCTTAAAAATTCGATTTCTGGGGGGTCGTATCTTTTGAACATATCAAGATATTTTAGCGAAAAAATTTTTCTGGCCTATTGCTGACAGGGGTAACATTTTCATAGAAAATCATAAATATCCAAAACAAAAAGTTTGAACAACGATTTTTGCCCGGAACAACCCGGTAGGGTAACTGACTTAATTTCGGCCACGCCTTAATTTCGGCCACCAATTTAGGGTGTTAGAAAATTGGCTTATTTTTAAAACACAAAAGAACTAGCACAAAAGCAACTGGACTAATGTTGAATAAAGTGTTTTTGCAAAAGTTTTTTATTTTTGTTATTCTACATTATCAACATTTTCATACAAAAAGTGAATTTTTTGTGATTTTCCTAATTTTTGCTTTGTGTTTAAACTGCATCAAACTTAGAACGTCTCAATATATAACCTTAAAATAGTTTCTATTTAAAGATCAAAGTTGTTAATTTTCATGTTTTGATATTTTCTTCAAACTCATTTTGCAATGCGTTTAACAAACTGCGCATTTTAAGATTCCGTTAATTTCGGCGACTTGAAAATTTAGGTGAAAGAACCTGCTGTTTTTTGCTGTTTTTAAATATCATTGTACTACCGTATTTATAAAGAATTTTTTTGCTCGTTTGATTTTGTTTTGACGTTTTTTAAGCCAAAAATAAAAATTGAACAAAAAATACAAATTATTAAAACTTGTTTTTTTAAGGTTTTGACATAATTATTTAAAGTCTTGCTAATAACTATTAAAGTTCGCAAACGGGAAAAATTAAGTTATATGTACCAAGAAACAATACCTAAGGGGTAAATTTGACAACCTTTAGAAATTTTTATTGTTCGTTTAAGCAATAGTTATGGCCAGTTTTTTGTAGGTGGCCGAATAAATAGGCACGCGCCTTAATTTTGGCCACTTTAAAAAAAAAAAGTTTAAACCTTCACTGATTTTTAAGTGTAACAGAAATATTCAAATTTTGCACTGGAAAAACAAATATAGCTATTGTTTGATTTTTAGGCCAAATTTTGGCTTGATTGAAAAAGCCAGAAAAAACTTATTCAAAAAAATAAAAAAAGGTGGCCGAAATTAAGTCAGTTACCCTACTGCCTATCACTAGTTATTTGGGTTTCTCGGTAGCACACTTAACACACTTCTTCATTTTCACACAATTGGACGAGTATTAAAAAAGCAAGTTGTTTCATACAATATAGGAATTTGATTTGTGTGTGGTGACAGTGCTTCATTAAACGGTAATATTACTAAAATAGAAAAGCTAGCTGCTAAATACTTAAACTGACGATTTTAGTAAAACCATAATTATTTTCTAAATGATAACTAGTGTTGTTACAGTACTTGGATTTTATTCCAGTACCAGTACCAGTACTATGATGGATGTCCAAAAACATTCCAGTACAGTACCAGTAAAAGTACTGTCCTTATTTTAGTTGCAGTACAGTACCAGTACTAGCCCTACCTCAAATTTTATTTCGAGTACAGTACCAGTATTTTTTCAAAAACCCAAATTTAATTTCAGTATTCCAAGAATTAGTACTAGTATTAATTCCAGTACCAGTATTTTTGTCGAATTGGGGACAATTCGCTCCCGCCAATTCGCTCCCAGTACAATTTGCTCCCGGGACAATTCGCTCCCGGGACAATTCGCTCCCAGGACAATTCGCTCCCGGGAGTTTTTATACACGCAAATCTTATCAAACCAAATTCATTAGGGACAATTCGCTCCCGGGAGTTTTTATAAACGCAAATCTTATCAAACGCACTTCATTAGGGACAATTCGCTCCCGGGACAATTCGCTCCCAGAAGTTTTTATAAACGCAAATCTTATCAAACCTACTTCATTAGGGACAATTCGCTCCCGGGACAATTCGCTCCCAGAAGTTTTTATAAACGCAAATCTTATTCAAAAGTATTCAAGTAGCTAAAGAGCAGTACAGGGGGAAAAGTATTAGGGCTAAGACACTATAATTAAAGAATTGGGGACGATTCGCTCCCGTCAATTCGCTCCCGGACAATTCGCTCCCGGGACAATTCGCTCCTGCACAATTCGCTCCCGGGACAATTCGCTCCCGGGACAATTCGCTCCCGTGACAATTCGCTCCCGGGACAATTCGCTCCCGAGACAATTCGCTCCCGGAAGTTTTTATAAACGCAAATCTTATCAAACCTACTTCATTAGGGACAATTCGCTCCCGGGACAATTCGCTCCCCAGAAGTTTTTGATTAAAACGCAAATCTTAAAAAGTGATTTTAAAAACCAAACTATAAATTCATTTTATTCTGATGTAAACAAACATTAGTGGTGTTATCAGAATATTACATATTTGTTTACAACCCAGAAAAAACAAAGAAGAAACAAAAAAACAAACAAAAAACAAAAACACACAACAACACGCCAACCAACAACAGAAATTTATGTGATTATCTTGTAAACGTTTTTAACAGTGAAATAATTTTCGAATTTTAAAATGGAAGTTGGTTTTGACTGGAAAAAACCAAAAACACTGTGTTTTATTTATTTTATGGTTATCTGTCTTTTTTATAATTTTATTAAGGTTATTACATATAAAACACAAAAAATATAAAAATCTAAGAGCATCATTGTATTGCTAATTAAAACTATAACTTGGAAAAATGCTCTGAGTTATAGAGCACGGAAAAATTTGGCCGGATTCTGCCCTGGGGCGTATTGTTCATGACAGTTCAGACAGTAAAAATGGTTGACGAATCTGAGAATTCCATTCTAACCCTCATTTTTAAGCCTATTTCTGTTCTAACTTAAAATAATGTTAAATAATTAAAGAGCAGTAGAAGGAAAGGTTATTTGATGTCTACTTAGATTTACCTATATTGATGGAAACTTTTTAAAAAGATTATATTTTTAATGTCTTATTAGAAAATTTTATATAATTTCAAAATTATATTTTTGAAAATATATTAAAAATAAAGATTAGACTAAGCAGAAAAATTTATTGTAAAATTAAATGTATTATAAATTTTACATTTAGTACAGAATTATCTTTAACATGAAAATTTTTAACATATATTTACATAATGGGTAAAAATTTGACAAATATCTTCTGGTACTGCTATTATAATTAGTTTATGAAGTTAGCATAAAAATAAGCTGAAATCTGAGGGTTAGAACGGAATTCTCTTTAGTTTCGTCAACATTTTTACTTCTGAACGTGTCTGAACATACGCCCAGGGATAACCTGCTCCTTTTTCCTGCTCTATTCTCAGAGCATTTTTAAGTTTAGTTTTAATTAGCAATACAATGATGCTCTTAGATTTTTAATATTTTTTGCATGTTTTATATGTAATAATTAATAAAATTAAAAAAGACAGATAACCTAGTAAAAAAACACGACAGTCAAAACCCTTCCATTTAAAAGAAAATTATTCAGTGTTAAAAATACAGATAACCATAAATGAAAAATATGTAATATTCTGATAACACCACTAATGTTTGTTTACATCAGAATGAAATGAATTTATAGTTTGGTTTTTAAAATCACTTTTAAGATTTGCGTTTATAAAAACTTCTGGGAGCGAATTGTTCCGGGAGCGAATTGTCCCTAATGAAGTAGGTTTGATAAGATTTGCGTTTATAAAAACTTCCGGGAGCGAATTGTCTCGGGAGCGAATTGTCCCGGGAGCGAATTGTCACGGTAGCGATCGTTCCGGTAGCGCTGTCCCGGGAGGAATTGTGCAGGAGCGAATTGTGCCGGGAGCGAATTGTCCGGGAGCGAATTGACGGGAGCGAATCGTCCCCAATTCTTTAATCAGAGTGTCTTAGCCCCTAATACTTTTCCCCCTGTACTGCTCTTTAGCTACTTGAATACTTTTGAATAAGATTTGCGTTTATAAAACTTCTGGAGCGATTGTCCCGGAGCGATTGTCCCCAATGAAGTAGGTTTGATAAGATTTGCGTTTATAAAAACTTCTGGGAGCGATTGTCCCGGGAGCGATTGTCCCTAATGAAGTACGTTTGATAAGATTTGCGTTTATAAAAACTCCGGGAGCGTTGTCCCGAGGAATTGTCCCTAATGAATTTGGTTTGATAAGATTTGCGTGTATAAAAACTCCCGGTAGCGAATTGTCCTGGAGCTAATTGTCCCGGAGCGATTGTCCCGGAGCAAATTGTACTGGGAGCGAATTGGCGGGAGCGAATTGTCCCCAATTCGACAAAAATACTGGTACTGGAATTAATACTAGTACTAATTCTTGGAATACTGAAATTAAATTTGGGTTTTTGAAAAAATACTGGTACTGTACTCGAAATAAAATTTGAGGTAGGGCTAGTACTGGTACTGTACTGCAACTAAAATAAGGACAGTACTTTTACTGGTACTGTACTGGAATGTTTTTGGACATCCATCATAGTACTGGTACTGGTACTGGAATAAAATCCAAGTACTGTAACAACACTAGTTATCATTTAGAAAATAATTATGGTTTTACTAAAATCGTCAGTTTAAGTATTTAGCAGCTAGCTTTTCTATTTTAGTAATATTACCGTTTAATGAAGCACTGTCACCACACACAAATCAAATTCCTATATTGTATGAAACAACTTGCTTTTTTAATACTCGTCCAATTGTGTGAAAATGAAGAAGTGTGTTAAGTGTGCTACCGAGAAACCCAAATAACTAGTGATAGGCAGTAGGGTAACTGACTTAATTTCGGCCACCTTTTTTTATTTTTTTGAATAAGTTTTTTCTGGCTTTTTCAATCAAGCCAAAATTTGGCCTAAAAATCAAACAATAGCTATATTTGTTTTTCCAGTGCAAAATTTGAATATTTCTGTTACACTTAAAAATCAGTGAAGGTTTAAACTTTTTTTTTAAAGTGGCCAAAATTAAGGCGCGTGCCATTTATTTCGGCCACCTACAAAAAACTGGCCATAACTATTGCTTAAACGAACAATAAAAATTTCTAAAGGTTGCAAATTTACCCTTAGGTATTGTTCTTGGTACATATAACTTAATTTTTCCCGTTTGCGAACTTTAATAGTTATTAGCAAGACTTTAAATAATTATGTCAAAACCTTAAAAAAACAAGTTTTAATAATTTCTATTTTTTGTTCAATTTTTATTTTTGGCTTAAAAAACGTCAAAACAAAGTCAAACGAGCAAAAAAATTCTTTATAAATACGGTAGTACAATGATATTTAAAAACAGCAAAAAACGGCAGGTTCTTTCACCTAAATTTTCAGGTGGCCGAAATTAACGGAATCTTAAAATGCGCAGTTAGTTAAACGCATTGCAAAATGATTTTGAAGAAAATATCAAAACATGAAAATTAACAACTTTGAGCCTTAAATAAAAGATATTTTAAGGTTATATATTGCTTCGTTCTAAATTTGATGCAGTTTAAACACAAAGCAAAAATTAGGAAAATCACAAAAAATTCACTTTTTGTATGAAAATGTTGATAATGTAGAATAACAAAAATAAAAAACTTTAGCAAAAACACTTTATTCAACATTAGTCCAGTTGCTTTTGTGCTAGTTCTTTTGTGTTTTAAAAATAAGCCAATTTTCTAACACCCTAAATTGGTGGCCGAAATTAAGGCGTGGCCGAAATTAAGTCAGTTACCCTACCGGGTTGTTCCGGGCAAAAATCGTTGTTCAAACTTTTTGTTTTGGATATTTATGATTTTCTATGAAAATGTTACCCCTGTCAGCAATAGGCCAGAAAAATTTTTTCGCTAAAATATCTTGATATGTTCAAAAGATACGACCCCCCAGAAATCGAATTTTTAAGCTCAAATTTTACCAGTACTAAACGGTATTTAGCTAAATCGGGAGCAAGACCTGAATCTTGCTTTAGACGTGGATTATAATGCTTTTAGAACCAGGATGATTGAACAATTTGAAGGCCTTACACTTTATTTTATTGATGAAATGGCGCACGTAATTGTGTTTAATTAATTGTTTTAAATTTTTATAAGCACTAGCACCAAGTACTTTTATTTTTAGCGCAGTATCATTTATGAACTTGTACAGTTTTAACATTTTATAGTTTCTTTGCACGTTACAAGCCCTTTTAAAACACATTAGTTAAAACTTTTCCTTAATGATTTAAAAAAATATAAGGGCTTGATGAACGTTGACTAATTTTTGCCCCATTTGTAACTTTGGCCGCGGATTGTCCAATAAAATATTTTTTTTGTTATGTTTGTTAAAATTTTATTGTAAATTTTAAGTTTGTTTAAAAATTCAATTGAATGTTTATTTATAGAATTTAAACAATTTAAACATAGATCTTTTTTTCGTGTGTTTCGAGATTATTTTGTATGAATGAACTTGTAAAATTCACTATATGTAATAAATTTTATTTTATTTTGGTCGTTGGATGTTTTTTCGTTAGAAATTCTGTATTTCTTTTCTTTTCTAACGCAACAAGTTTTGTGTAAACAAAACTCGACCCTATGTCTTTTTGTCTTACCTCACCAACAAACCTATTAATTCACCCGCAAATGTCTTGTTTCACCAACAAATCTATCAATTCAGCCGCAAATGTCTTAGTTAACCAACATGCGAATTAGATTGCTGTTACACACGTAAAAGCTTAAATTCGGTTAATTAAATGAACATTTTGCTTTGTTTTGTTTAATAAACCTATGTAATGACATGAAAAATTAGAGCACAAACACGAAAACAACAAAACAACAAATGAGCAAATATAGTCTATTACAGTTAAATAAAACAAAAACAGGACGATCGATACTTATAATTGAAAAATAATTTAATGTGATTTAAGTCGCCAAGTGAACACCGCACAAACGTTTAATCAAACTTGGCGCAGGAGCATAAGCGATCGAGCCCAATGATTATGTATATAAACAATCACCGGACCTCAGAAGCTTTTACACCGGTTTAAAAACCGAGCCACCAAACCAGAAATATAAAAAATTGTGAACAATTAAAACGTTTATATGATGATACATCATATTAAAAAAAGAGTCGGCTTTTTTAAATTTCAAGCATTTTCCAATAATGCGCAAATTTTTGTACAAGCTATAAAAATAAATTTTAAAGCCAATTTATTTTTTACTAATTTCGGCTAAATTATTGTTAAGTATGTAATTAATTTGTTAAAATCAATGGCTCACAAAGCTAACAGCAAAAAATAACTGCGAAAAAATAGGTTGGTCAAATTATAAAATGTGCGGTTCCCGGAATTTTAAACTTTTACTTTACATCTTTCAACATCTCGTTTTCTACATCTCGTCTTCAGAGATCTCGTCTTTTAACGTTTTGTCTTTGGAAAACTTGTATTTTGAGTATAATTTTGTAAACGTACTTTTCAAAAAGGGGATTTTTCGTATTTTGAAACATAAACCATGGAATGTAAACATTTATTTCCCCTAGGCCTAAGCAAAACCAAAAAATCAACAAAATTTTACCATGATAAACTTTTATTAAATGATTTGTTCTTGAAGTCTGAAAACCTAAGCCTGAGTTAAACTCAAAAATCGAGCAAACCTTTATTATTCGGTAAATTTGTAATTTATGATGAAACTTTTTAATTAAAACTTAAAAAACTATTTTTTAATCGAAACCTAAAAATCAAGCAAATTATTAATCTTTGGGCGAAAAACCCGTCTTTTATGCGATAAACTCGAAAAACTTATAAAATCGCACCCAAAAGACAAGTGTTCCGAAGACGAGATGCTTAAAAGGCGACATTTCCGAAAACATGACGTAGAAGACGCAAGATGTTTAAGGACGTAATGTAGGATAGGACGAAAGTTGCTCAAACCGGTTAAACCATATTCATTTTATTTTGTGTTTTACATCACAACAAATCTGTCCCCTTGTTGTTTATTATAGGTTGTTTATTTTATTTTATTTTTTAACTTTTGACAATGTAATCAATTATATTTTCCAAGTGAAATTTTATTTATTCATTTTATACCAACAAATATCTTAGTTGGTGAACTAAGACACGTGTGTTGGTGAATCAAGAAAGTTGATTGTAGGTGAAGCAAGACAGGTGAATTGGCAAGCACTAAAAGACACCTACGGACCGACTACACCGACGCACCGACGGGACCGAGCACTGACCGACCGAGGGGTGAAAGCTTTTGTGGATCCTGGACTATAGACCTTAGTTTTCCTAAGCAACTTAAGCAAAACCTCAAAATCAAAGAAAACATTAAATTTAGCTTGATTTTAAGGTTTTGCTTAGGTTGCTAAGAGAAATTAAGGTCTAAATTTTAGTAACAAGAGAGGCTTTCACCCTTCGGTCGGTGTAGTCGGTGCGTCGGTGTAGTAGGTGTAGTAGGTGTCTTAAGGCCGGAATTCACAAAGTGGGGTATACACGGTGTATACACCGTGTATGTGTATCCGGTGTATACACCGTGTAAACTACGGTATATTTGGGGGCTAGCACGGTGTTAGTTAATCCGGACAAGTTAACACCGTGCTAGCCCCCAAATATACCGTAGTTTACACGGTGTATACACCGGATACACATACACGGTGTATACCCTGCTTTGTTCCTATTTCACACCCAAACAGAGAAATTCAAGAGCATTTAATTTTTGGTTGTTCATAGAAAAGAGACTTTACGTCACAATAATACATATTTTGCTTGCAGAATAGAATCTACTATTTTAAAAAAATTGATAATTACCATAATTACCAACTACCACCATAATTTCATTATGCGCCATTTATAGTGTAGTTTTTTTATTATTTCAATAAAATTTTTTATTATATTAAAATTTTGGGAAAATTTCCAATATCTAAAAACGAGTCACAGTGTTCACCATAAAATTTTATTTTTTTTGTTGGAAAAATTTTTTCGTTAAGATATATTCACAATATTTTGTTCAACCACTTTTAACACTTATTTGCAATTATTCAATAGACAATTAAAAGTTTATCAGTTTTTTATACAATAATTCCTCTAAGTTTTGTTTTTTATATCTTTTTTTATCGTTTAATGAAATTTTAACATACTTAGCACGGGGTACACGGAAAACTACTGTAACTTGTCCGGATTAACTAACACCGTGCTAGCACTCAAAAATACCGTAGTTTACACCGTGCTTACACCGAATACACTAACACGGTGTATACACCGTGTATACCAGTTTACGGAAAAAAGCACCCGTGACAAAGGTCGAAAAAAGCACCCGTGGCTGAGGCGGAAAAAAAGCACCCGCGCGCAAGGCGGAAAAAAAGCACCCGAGCGCAAGGCGGAAAAAAAGCACCCGAAAGGAGCGCATGACAAATATTGTGCAGCGACGTTTTTTTATTACGTTATCACTATTGTATATACATTTGTTTTTTTAGGAGTTTTTTAAATTTAGACTTTACAATGCTGTTAATTATAGATAGCAAACCTTTTTAGTAGTTTAATGTTAGAATTTATAAAATAAATATTTTCAAATTGAATCATATATAATTGCGTAAAAAATGAAAATACTTTTACGAAAGTTTTAAATATTAAATATTTTATTTTTGTTTTTAAGTCAAAGTCAGTTTTATTCCAGAAAACATATAACACATAAGCATAATTCAACATTGCGCACCGATCACGTTCGCGTAAGAGACCAAGACATGGTTTATTCTGAAAATATGGCTCAAAGGCTTAAGGATTTAAGCACTAAAGTGAGCCATTTAAATTTTTGTATTTTATAAAGTGAGTAATTTTTTTATAAATCATTGTTCGTTATTTTTGCTACAAATAATTCTATTGTGTCTTTATTAGAAATTCATTTTCTTAAACATTCATTTTGACCTCAAAACTTAAGTTTGGACACAGTTAGAAGTCATTTTAAACATTTTTTTCTTCATTTTTCCAAAATTGGGGGCTTAACTTTTTCTCCCCCCCCTACTTCTGAGTTGGAGGGTTAAACCCCCTATCTCAGAATTTGGAAGGGGGGTTAACCCCCCCAACCCCCCTCCGTGCCCATGTATGCATTTAATCTTTAATATTAAACCGTTTTTAATGATAATTTTAAATAATTTTATTTTTAAATATTTGATTCAATACTGGAAATTATCGAGGTCAGATAGAAGTAGAACAAGTAGAAATAAAACGCATAAAATTTTTTGATAATGAAGAAATTAGGATTTTTCAACTTTCTATGTTTAAACAATTACTACAAAGATAGTGAATTTCTAAACTACCCTTACATGGTAGAAAAATCTTATTTAGTGATGTTCCTACTCCCCAATATCATGCTCTGGAGCTCCGGCCATTTAAAGCGGAGGGAGCTCCAAAACTCCGGGGCTCCTCCCCTACATGAGCAATTTTCAGTTTGTTTAAGCGGGAAACACAGTTAAGGCTGGTTCATACTTATGTAAAAACTAGTGTTGTAAAAAGTTACTTTTACTTTTACTTAAAGTAATAAAAGTAACGGATTTTGGATTACTTTTACTTTTACTTTTACTCGATTTTTGAAATTTCAATTACTTTTACTTTTACTCTTACTCGACTTTTGAAATTTCAAATACTTTTACTTTTACTTTTACTCGGATTTTCCACTGCTAATACTTAAATTAATTTAAGTATAATTTAAGTAATTTCAATGGGTAGATTTCCTATGGGCTTGTTGTAAAGTGAATGGTAGAAGATAATTTTTTAAGCCGCTAACACGCTAAAACCATTTATTTTGACTGAAAACCTTATTAAAATGATAATTTATACATAAAATTAGCAAAAAAACTTTAGAAAAAAGCTCTGGAACATCAAAAACCGGTGTTTTGCTCCGTTTCAAAATTACTTTTATTATACTTTTACTCTTACTTTTACTTAAAAAATAGGCCTTACTTTTACTTTTACTTTAC
Organism: Microlaimidae sp. YZB2_3; assembly: GCA_030248175.1. Classification (NCBI taxonomy): domain Eukaryota; kingdom Metazoa; phylum Nematoda; class Chromadorea; order Desmodorida; family Microlaimidae; species Microlaimidae sp. YZB2_3. The sequence continues at coordinate 14,793 of JASAMX010022209.1, forward strand.
TTAAATAAAATTTCAACTATTACTTTTACTTTTACTTTACTTAAATTAAAAAATCACAAATTACTTTTACTCTTACTTTACTTAAATTAAAATTTTTCAAATTACTTTTACTTTTACTTAAAATAATCCAAAATCAATACTTTTTACAACACTAGTAAAAACGTCCTTTGGACAAAGTCCAAAGGACTTTTTTTACGTACGTTTATACGCTGTATTTGTCCTTTGGACTTTGTCCAAAGACGTTTTTACATAAGTATGAACCAGCCTTTAAAGTTAGTCTATCTGCATTATTAAAACTATTTCTTGGTTTTTAAATAAGTTTTGAAAAAATTAAATTTACAAAAAATTTGACTTAATAATCCATGGCATTTTTCTTTAATTATTCATAAAATTAGTAGGAAAATAGGGCGGAGCTCCGGAGTTGAGGAGCTGCAGCTGTTGCTCCGGAGCTCCAAAAAGCGGACGGAGGGGAACATCTATAATCTTATTATATTGTGTGCTAAAACTAAAAAAATATGACCCTAGTTTTAAGATTATTTCTGCAATAGTGGTCTCGATTTGGATAATCTGGATTATGCTGAAAACGACCGTTTTTTATTATTATCGTAGGTACAGTAGGTAAAGCATTATTATTTTCTTTTTCGGAAAAACACTTTTGACATCTGTATATGGCCCCATCAACTGCGGCTTTTTTCCATGTAATTTCCAGTACCAAACCGGCCAATGATTTGGGTACTGTATTTTTGGGTGTCGATTACAATTACTTAAAACTTTAAAAGGTTCCGCATCACCGAAATCAGCCATTTTTTAACGATTATAATGAAATTTGGTAAATTATCGAATTAGAAAAACAAAACATCGAATTGAAATTAAAAGTTGTTTGTTTATATAGTTTATAACACGGCCTAATTAATATAAACAATTTCACCTAATTAATGTGAACGGCTTGACCTAATTTCAAACTTATTACGTAATATATTTGCCAACACACCACCACTTTACTTTGAAAAATGTTAAAACCAGCACCACCAAAACGCACTTAAAAAAGCTGCTATATGTACGAATGACATTAAAGGGAATTGTGTATAAAATGTTCAAATATTTCTTAACACTGTTTTCGTTTTACTGTTTTCCATTATACATTTGTAAACGCTAACTTTATTAAGTGGTAAGTTTATAGTGGGCGAGATTTTAGTGGTCTTGCGTGAACTTTCGCTTTCCCGCGTAATTATCTATTTTATTATTGTCCTGCGGCAAATTATGACATAAAAAATTACTGTAGCGTATTTATTATGATTTCACAAAGAAATAAATAAAAAAACCGCAAATTAAAAGTTTGTGTGAATTTGCAGTTAACATAAATTGCTTGCAATTTGTTAGCATACAATTAACCAACTGAACACAAGAAATGTATTGATTTTTTTTATTTTTAATTATTTTATTTACCAAATAATTGTTAATAAAAATCTTACATTGACTAAATATAAATAACCGCTAAACGCTACAAAATGTTTAAGTTAAGTTTTATAATACTGATAACGTAATAAATAAACGTCGCTACACGATATTTGTCATATGCTCTCTTCGGGTGCTTTTTTTCCGGGTTAAGGGCGGGTGCTTTGTTTCCGCCCCGCGAATGTGTGCTTTTTTCCGCCTTAATACCGGGTGCTTTTTTTCCTTTTTTGCCACGGGTGGTTTTTTTTCGTCACCCTGTATACCCCGCTTCGTGAATTCCGGCCTAGTGCTTGCCGGTGAATTAAGACAGTTGCTGGTGAAATTCCATTGAAGTGCGGGTGTGATAGGGCGTAATTAATTAAAATTAAAGGCAAACACTAAATTCCACCGACTCCGACTCCGACTCCGTCCAAAATCTACCGTAATTTACCGTAGTTTTTAATATTATGCAAATTTTGTCAAAGTACATTAAATTACGTAATTTTCATACAATATATCACGGAAATTAGCCAAATTTTATGTTGTAAAAGTTTTTAAAGCTTTCTACAATACTTTTGAAACCTTTTGGTGTCCGGAAAGAATATTTTCGGCATAATATCTTCCGAAATAAATATTTTTTTTATTTAAGCAGTTAACTAAAGGAATTTCAATAGTTTTAAGCTTTTTTTAGAATTTTATTTTGATTTGTAGGTTTCGCTTAGGCTTAGGAAAAATAATGTTTTTTTGTCTTAAATTTTTATTTTCAACATTTTCTAAAATAAAACATCTTTGATATTTATCATAACAAATGTTTCAATATAAAAACAAAAAACCGTGAATCTTAACCCATACCCATGCCCTATATTCACATGAAAAATCTTTTATCAAACAAATCAAAGCACTAATCTAAACCATGTTTTTGCTCTAGATTTAAAGTTTATCAAAATTGGAAGTTAATAAGTTTCTCGAGATTAATTACTTATATTCCTTTTTAAATTTCGTAATTTTATGGTTTTTAAACTTAATTTAATGTTTTTATCGTGTAATGCAGTAAAAAATTATTAATTTCTAAAAAATTACACGTAAAAAAAAGCTAAATTGATTTAAAAAACATTTAAATTGAGTGATTTTGTTCGAGATTCTGTAAATTCCGCCTAACCTGCACACCCAAGTACTAAGCCTAATAAATTCATTGACGGTTTGATTATTATTTTTCTCCACTATTCTAAACGATATTCCACGCTAGCTTGTTTAAGTTTTTCCACCTTTGCGCACCTTTCCACATTTTTGGAGTGAAGATTCAAAGAACACTTTCTCTTTATTTGGTATCTCTGTCTACTCCTATTTTTAGTGCTGTTTTGATGTTAGTTTTTGTGTTTTCTATTTGAACATTCAGCAAAATAACTCTTCCAATTCAACTTTACAGCGTAGATATCGTAAATAACTCAAAAACAAACGATTTTTTGGTCACGGATCAATTTTATGTTATCTGCGGCCTTTTTCTTGGCATATTCACAAAGGTTTTTACCCAAACGTATTGAGGAACGAAAATGGCGCACAACACCAGAAAGACTTCAGTGACATCTGATATTGAACAATTGCGATCAAAGGTATCGGACCTCGAGCTGGAGCGGGAAGAACTTCTTAAAAGAATTAAAATTCTGGAAGAAGGTCAAAACAAAGCTCCAGTTCCAGCCATCGATGCTGACATGATTGCCAGTATCTGCTCCAAAGTCATCCAAGAATTATTACCATGGATGGAGTCAAGAATGAAGAAGGCTGAAATCCAGAGGGAGCATTCAACAGTAGCGGTTGTGGCTGGCCTAAACGAATCCACCAACCAACAGGAAGATCACGATAAAGCTCACGCTCTGGTGGAGGAAGTAATTGACAACACTAGCGAATTAAACAAAACGGTTGTCGATTGCTTCCGGATAGGAAACAAAATCCCTGGAAAGCCAAGGCTCCTTAAAATAAAATTTGTCAACAACGCCACCCGGAACAAGTTTGTTCGTTCTAATGGCAAACTTCGCAAATCAGAACTTTTTAAAAACATATATCTAAGGCCGTCACTTACTAGTGACCAGCGCAAAGACCAAATAGGACTGTTGGCCAAAGCTAAGCAGTTTCGAAATGAAGACCGAAAAGTCTTTGTCCGTTATAGTGATTTTGGTGAACCATATTTGTATGATCTAGATAACAACTGCATTCTGGAGATTAAGGGCCTAGACAAAACTTCAAAATAGGATGAAATGCAACCCAGTTGCTGTAAAATATATCGTAAAAATAAAAATTTTAATATTTTAAAAACTGTAGAAACTCTCCAAATCATGTCTCTAAACAGTAGATCACTTTTAAATTACTTGAATGAGTTTGAGCTCTTAATATCTGGAGCAGATGTTAACTACGGGTCCCCTGATGTGATATGTGTTCAGGAGTCCTGGCTGAGTGAGCAAATACCAGATCAATTAATAATTCAAAATTCTGATTACAACCTACTTCGTAAGGATAGGACTATTAGCAAAGGGGGCGGGGTATTAACACTTATAAATAAAAACATAAAGCATAGTGAAGTTGTAATTGACAAGAAGTATCATAATTTAGAGATAATAGTGACTGATCTTATTATTACAAGTAACAAAATCCGTTTAATTAATGTATACAGACCTCCTAACATTAAAACTGAAGATGACATGTTATTATTAGATTTTATTAAGTTTTACACAAATAATCATTCACATACAACTATACTAATAGGTGACATGAACTTACCAGGAATAAAGTGGGATTCTGATAAAATTCTTAGCAACTCTCAAAATGAATCTAAATATTACACAACATTTCTACAATTAGGACTCTCCCAACTAGTTCTTGAGCCATCTAGAAAACAAAATTTCTTAGATTTACTACTT